>JAVDBV010051261.1:0-14806 GCA_032619315.1 Piper longum
CCCGCCCCCCAAAACCACCACCACCACCTGAATCACTCCCCACCACCTCCTCCGCCCCCTAGTGCCCCCGCCGCTGCTGTCCCTGTTACTGTTATTGTTGACTCAGATGTGGAAGAAATCGAGAGTGGTGCGTCCGAGGGGAAGAAAAGGGGCTCTGCCCGAATACTCCGGAGGAAGATGAGTGCTAGAAAAAGCGTTCTAATGCGACCTCTGTCACAGGCAGGGGACTCCACGCTCGGCCCCGTCGTTGCCCAAAATGGTACCACTCCTGGACCTGGTTGTAGCAGTAGTCGTAGTAAAAGGAAGCCTATGAAAGTGGACGCCATTGGCTCTGGCGCTTCATTTGTGATGCCACCGCTGGCTCTGGCCGATAACGACAGCGACTCTGTGGTGAAGATCCTCATGGTATATGATGGGCTGCGGAGAAAACTCTCACAGTATGACGACGCCATTTTGGCCGCGGGAGGGCCCTCGATCCGGCCTCCACTCAAGGCTGGTTCCATCCTGATGAGCAAAAGGGTGAGGGTGAATGCTACCAGGAGAACGGGTGCGGTCCCAGGGATCGAAATTGGGGACATATTCTACTTCAGGTTTGAGATGTGTCTCATCGGTTTACATACTCAAAGCATGAGTGGAATTGATACTGCTGTTGTAAAATTTGACAACACCCAGGAGCATATTGCTGTGAGTATAGTGTCAGCTGGGGTGTATGAAGATGACATCAATGACTCAGATATTTTGATCTATACTGGCCAGGGAGGGATAAGCCCCACCGGGAAGCACACAGAGGACCAGAAGCTGGAGAGGGGGAATCGGGCACTCCATCAGAGCCTGCAGCGTGGGAATGAGATTAGGGTGATTTGCGGTGTCAAGGACCCCGCTAATCTCTATGGCAAGATTTATATCTACGATGGCATTTATAAGGTCCAGGAGTTTTGGACAGAAAAAGTTAAGGAAGGTTACAATGTTTTCAAGTTTAAGTTGAGGAGGATGGAGGGGCAGCCTGATGGAATTGCCCTCTGGAAACTTGTCGAGCAATGGAAGCAAGATCCTCCCAGGAGGCCTTGTGTTATTTCATGTGATATTTCTTATGCTGCTGAAAGGATGCCTGTTTGCCTCGTCAATGAAGTGGACGGTGAGAAGGTGCCTGCCCCTTTTACCTACGCCACCAGAGTCAAGTACCTTCAGCCTGTTCAGTCAGTGAAGCCTCTGTCAAACTGCCACTGCCCTGATTCTTGCACGTCTTCTGCCTCCAAATGTTCGTGCAAAGAAATGAATGGGGGTGCTATTCCATACACTGCTACTGGCCAGCTTGTGGCTCGCAAGCAGCTGATTTATGAATGCAGTTCTTGTAGGTGTCCGATTACCTGTAAGAACCGGATTTCTCAAAAGGGAATTAGCCTTAGGTTTGAGGTTTTCAGAACTAAGAACAGAGGGTGGGGACTCCGTTCATGGGATCCCATCCGATCCGGTTCCTTCGTATGTGAGTTTGTGGGTGAAGTTAGCGCTTCTGCAGAGTTCTCCAATTCAGATGGCGATAGTGACTATGTGTTTGAGGGTGCGGCAGCTTCTTCTGTTGAGAGTTCATTTGATTGGAACTGCAAGATAAAACTGATGGAAGATGAAAAGGACTCTGATTCTGATGGTTCTATTGCTCCATTGTCAGTTGTTATAAATGCGAAAAGAATGGGCAATGTATCTCGTTTCATTAACCATAGCTGCTCTCCAAATATCTTTTGGCAGCCAGTGCTATATGATCACAGTGACGAGCGTATCCCACATATTGCATTTTATGCACTTAAACATATCCCTCCATTGACAGAGCTGACATATGATTATGGATCGAAGGGTGATAATTCTGCTTCGAAGAAGTGCTTATGTGGTTCATCAAAGTGCAGAGGCTATGTTCCTTAGTAAGGTTGCGGAGTGAAACATTTGGTGGGATGTAAAGTGTGGTGATGGCAATTAAGCGTTTACATCTTTCCAATTCAAGGAACCACAAAAAGTGTCTCTTTTTGTTCTCTTTTGCGTCGCACTGGCATCCTGGTGCATTTAAAGTTCTATGCTAGTTTAGTATGTCTTTGTTGATTAACTTGATTCATAATTTTTAGTTATGGTGGTCACAGATTGTGTAATGTGTGTATGATGCTCCAAACTTCGTGCTAGTTGCTATAGTCTTTATAAGAGGGCTTAGCTTATCTATTATGCAAAAGTTGGACGACTCCACTGATAGCACTTTCAGAGCTTAGCATTTGACCAAATTTCTGGCTCCAAGTTGTATGCAACATCATTGTTCAGCCTTTTTTTTTATTTTGTTTTTGGAGCAAGTCCACTGCCAGATCATTCTTCCTGCTGTTTTCTCATACTTAATAAACTCAGTCTACACCTCTCCACTCTCTTTCTCTGTCTGACTCCTCGTCTTTGCCAGTTTTTTTTTTGTGTGGTCATGTTCTCATTAAAAGTAGTCTTTCTGGTATTGTGTAACTTGCTAACTGTTTATGTAAATTACACAACAGAATGAACATTCAATAATTATGGATGTAGCTTTGTCATTATTCCAATTTTGACATGCACTAGGTTACTGTAAGTAGCTAGTTGCATCGAGAAATAAAGAGCTGTTTGTTCCTTAAGTTACAAATAGGTTGCATCACTGTAAAATGGTTACCCGGACGTCTCCTTACCTTCTTTTGACTGATATGATCTGGCTCAGTAGAGTAACTATAAAATGGTGGACTAAAAATAATCGTAGAGTTGGTGGAGATTTGCCATAGCTGTTGGTGGTTATGATTGCTCCGTTATAAGTGGAATGACATGGGCGACCATTTCATCCAACTTGGGGACTATTTTAGCAATAACCATTGGAATATGCTGTTGATTTGGATAAACTTTTCTCTATACTACGGGTTGTTTTTTGAAGGTTTTCTTCATTCTTTTCATGGGACTCTTTGCTATGATTTTATTTTTTTCGGCAGGTTGTGTTACTACGCTGCAAAAAATGGTGTGTTTTTTTTTTCTAGTGATATGAACCGTGATTATGGCAATATTCTTTTTTCATGGAATGGATTTCGATGTCTATTCCATAAGTGTCATGATGGAGGTACTTAAACATTAGCTGACTGCTTTAAATCTGTTAATTATGTGTTCGTTCTTTCAGATGCAAATAGTTGTGTACTGATGACTGACATGTTAACTAGGTTAAACTTTATATGTTATTTCCTTTTTTTGAGTTATCGTTTTGAATTGGGTCGTTGGGTCAGGAAAACGACTTCTGCATGCGTTGATGAATATGCTGGTTTCAGCTAAAAGCGAAGTTTCATGCACGTTAATCTGCCATATTCTCGACGCATTGTAGTTAAGTTTAGGATGTAACCAGCAGTGATATACACTGCTCAAATGCCTGGGGTTGTCAGCAGACTGCTTGTGATGTCATTTCTTTATTGATTTACTGCTATGACTGGTTTTGGGGCGCCTGTTTATTGTTGTGTGAACAAGTGAGGAGCCATGGTTTGTGTCCTTATTGGAAGCGAGACTATTGAAGGTATTAGGTTTCTCCCCATTTTTCTTTGCTCCGGTCACGAGTGGAATATGAGATAATGATATGTGGCTGCAAAACTCTCCATTTCTGTATAAATATTTTTTTTCGACAAAGTGGCTGTCAAACAAGAGAATGATATTTGATAGCAACGCGGAAACAGAATAGAAGAAGAAAAAAAACATTTTGTCGGTGGCTCTCCGTAACCGGCCCCGTATATTTTGTCAAAAAAATGGACTCTTGGTTTGGCATTGACCAACACTGGGCATTGGGGAGTACTCTCATCTAATCAGCTCTTTTAATCCTTTGACCAGAAGTTGCGGTAGAGTCTGAGTGCTTGATTGTTTTCCTAATTTCTTTTGCCTTTTTCCAAATTCCTATCAAACTTAACGCCCATTTCTTCAGTCATCCACACTGCCCTTATTTGGTGACAATGTTCTTTCTCTTTTTTCCCCCCAAGCATGACCATGTTTCTTTTGCCTTTTCTAGTGTCTACTTAAGCAACCTGTAAGAATCAGTCACTTCATTTTTCAGGCGTATAAACGCAGGAAGATTGATAACCTAGCCTGTCATTTAAAAAAAAAAAATTAATCATGATAAAATACATGGCTGTTATCAATCAGATGTATTCTTAACGGCATCAAATGCTGCTTAGTCGCATCCCACTTCCTACATCTCCCATTAATTAATTTAGTTATCATTAAAATAATGGCTTATTTTTTTAAAAAAAATATGGTCAATAAGTCTCCAAGAGTCGAATGTAAGATATTATTTAATTTAATCAATTATATAACAAAGTATACGTTTAGTGTTCAAGTGCCTTTCTGGACTACAGCTGTCAGTCGTCGGACGCGTCCGATGCAAACAATTTTGTTTGTGATTAATAATTGCTGCATTTTCAGGTGGAGAAAAAAAATACGGAACCTTCACGATCATAATCAGTAAAACCTACACGGAAAGAATTGCTATCCAAAGACTTATTCTAACTTTTTTATTAATCTTTTTCAATTTTACTATCATTGGTAGTAGCCGCTTAAATTGTGCCGGAGCAAAAAAAAAAAAAAACAGTAATGTTATGCACACCACTAAAATTTTTTCCTATTTCCCCGCTTTGAATTTAATTAGTCATCTGGATCATGCTCATATGACAACTTTTTTTATGCCAATTAAACTCCAAATTGGGGAAACTTTAGAAATTTTCAGTGGCCTACAAGAATTTTTATGCCTATCAAACTCAATCGTCGCCTCTGAATCGACATTTAATATTAGAGAACAAATAATTAGCTCAATTAGGAATAGTTTAAACCTAAAAATACTTAAAGCTTTAACATGTACCTCAAATTGGTTGAAGAGTGAATATAAAAATACTTCATATTTTATATCCATGAATTTTCTATTTATGATATATTTTTTATTATATATTCTTTTCTTACTACTATATTTTTTACTTGTAGAAATACAATTAAGTTGATCATAAAATTTATTTAGAATAATAAATATTGAAAAATGAGAAACGATTGGTGATTGTGTTAATAGAGATATTATTCCAACATCTTCATGCCTTTAATAATCATGTGAAAATGTTATATTTAGTTTCTATTCTTCTAATATTTGCAAAATATTCCTATAAATAATTAACTCTTTTGTATATTTTTTATGTATGTAAGCTACATTGTATAAAGAATCAATTACTAGAATATTTTGTCTTTGAAATATATATAATATTGGATTACATTTTGATCTCAAAGATTACTTTAAAGCTTCTATACATTGATTATATTTTATTTGACTTGGAAATATATATGAGCTAAATTTTAAAAATTTAGTAAACAATAATACTAATTAAGAGCATTCTAACTATATAATAAGTGGTTTGATATGATTTTTAATGTAAATATATTATTCTAAATTCCTAAATATAAGGAGGACTTTTCTCTTTTTTTATGTAAGTCATTTTGGGTTATTTTAGATATTAAATATCATTTTTTATGTATAAACTTAATTAATTTTAATATATCATAGGTTGAAATTTTCATAGAACATAATATTGGCCTCACAAATGTTGAAGACATTATGTTATTGATATAAAATATCAGATATTCGGCCTCACAAATGTTGAAGACATTATGTTATTGATATAAAATATCATATATTCGGCCTCACAAATGTGGAAGAAATGTCCATGTTTAGTTTATTTTTCATTCGATCAAATTCGATCGTTAAAATTTGGTCGAACATACTTCGGACTTCGGTCTTATTCGTTAATTCGAACATTCGTGCCCACTCCTAAGAATTATCATCAACAAAAAAATCTAATCATTCATCCATATCACATGACTATAGATAAAATTACCCTCACTAGTAGAATATTGCTCATAAGCGACTGGACGTTTGAGACCACCAAATGTGGTTGCTAGCATTGAAACATGTAAATTTTATAATCGCTTTGCGAGTGCAAATCCAACTGCATAATGTATCTATAATTTATTAATCATTTAGCGACCGAAATTTTGTAATTGTACTTCACGGTTGCAAAATGTTTGCAACCACTATTTACGATCGCATATCAGTTGCTAAGTTGAATTTTACAGCTTAAAAATTTAAATTAATTTGCGACTGGGTTGTAGTTGTAAATTGGTCAAAAATTTTGTAACTTAAATTTTGAGTTGTGTTAAACACTATGATTTTATAATTAACTTTTAATTTATCATAGTTTTATTTCACAATCTTGTAAAAGAATAATTTTCTAGTATTACATATATTTTATATAAGCATACTCACCATGTTGTATGTTATTTTATTATAAACATTTGATTTAACTTGTTTTCAGTGTTTAATGTATGTGATAATTGATACAAATGAGAGTGATTGGATGTATAAAAGGTGGTTAGGGAAAGGAATTTTTAATCTAGAGTATGAGAGAAAAGTTGATATGTTTTATGATTTTGCACGCTCGTGTCTTGCGCTTGTAAAGTAAGACTTAAAAGAGAATTTGTCAGCATATATCATAGTATGACTTAAAAATAAATAAAGAAGTAGATAACGTATATGAAGATGATCATATACGAACAAGTGGTCATCGATTTGATAATAACCTCGAAATAGCATCTCATTCACTGACTGATTCATATATAAATAATGAAGTAGACATAGAAAAATTGTATGTTCCATGATCCATCAAATATGAAAATATTTTATCTTCAGATTCAGAATCAGTATTTAAAAATTAATAATATTGCGACAACTAATAATTTAAATTGTTGGAATACTTTTGTAATCCTCATATGCGAAAAAATAAATTCAAATTTTTTTTTTTTAAAAACTTGTGGTGGCGGGTCACGTGAATCTGGATCTTGTGGTAGGGGTCACATGGATGAGTTGATTGCATGCCACTGGATGAGGATGCCCATACACCCCATTGGGTGATGATGAGGAAGAGCTTCACACAGATACCACCGACGAAGTAGGTAGTTTTCAACAGCCTCTAAGACCAAACAAACTGTATGTGTTGACTACTATTGTATTTTGAAGAGTCTTATTTTATCCAGTTACAAGGAGGTAATGTTTTCATAAATTTACTCTAATATTATGAATTTAATTTATTGCAGATTTGGGATGAGGTTGTTATTTTGTAAATTTTATAAGCTCCTTAAGCCGAGTATGCCCAGACAGATTAGTGTCATAATTGAGGGCACATTCCATGGACCATATCCGAAGTGGACTGACATACTTCCTCATCTCAGAGATATACGATGCAGAGAGTTGATGGTAAATTACATCAACATTCAATTTACATTATTTACACAAAAAATATGTTACCTAGTTTGTAAAATTATTTAATTTTGTTTCATGTAAGTTATACATGGAGGCTATGGAGGCTGGAGGATGTGCCACGATGATGAAGTGAATGAGGGATGCAACACTTGCACAATTGGACACATGGAACCCTGCAGACTATGTGGAGGAAGGTTGGCTTGCTGACTATGTGGAGGAAGGTTGGCTTGCTTGGATTCAGCCAAACATCTAGGATCACTAGGCTACTGATGGATTTCGGGAGCTATCAGAAAAAAATAAGAATCGGATGATGAAGAAGGATGGTGAAATAGCTTGTCATGTTGATGGATTTGTTAGTTTAAAGATCCATGAAAAACATTTGGTATGAATATATTTCTTTAATTATTTTTTTCATCATTCGATTAAGTTATAATTTATTTAAATTCTTTTACAATGGAGGAGAAATCCTATGGAGGCCATGTCTCGTGGTCAGTTTTGTTTAACCACACCTACTGGAAAGACAAAGGCAAGAGTATATTTGCTGATGTGACGGAAAGTTTTTATATTTTATTTTATTTCTACTTATTATGTACCTTTTAAATAATTAAATAAGTGAGTTCAAATTTCCGTTTCGAAATATGATTTTGTTGTGAAATTCATTAATTTGATTTGTACGACAACATTTCTTTATTTTCTACTATTTGTCAAATGTTTAAGTGTTGACAACAGTTTGAGTAAAGGAATAAAATAAGTTGGAGGAGCTTCTATGTTGATTTTGCTTTGTAGGAGGACTTGTGTAAAGGCCAAATATCTCCTACTTGAATGTAAAATTGTTTTATGAATGCGTACATTTTACGCGTAATTTTATTTTCTACTATTTACCAAATGTTTAATTATTGCCAATAGTTCAAATAAACAGAGGTTGGCAAAGCTTCTAAGTTTTTTTTGTTTTGGAGGAAAAGGATATATGTGAAGACCAAACATTTCATGCTTGATGAACATGAAATTCTTTGTCGAATGTGTAAATTTTGTGTGCGATATGGATTATATAATTGTGAAATATGAAATGCAAAATTTGTACATGTGTGAAATTTGTTTTAACGTTCCATTTACATGGAAGATTCTATCATATTTTTTTTAAAATTAAATACTTTATAAATATTTCATTAACAAATTTTAAATATATCAAACTTCTTTTTACATAATGTCATATGATGTTCTACACATTTTTTGCACGCTTTCTTTTTTAAAAATTGTTAAGTGATGTGTGTTAATCAATAATGTTTTTCCAGACTAGGTACCGAGAGCGTATAGAATTGATATATGTTACTGATTCTTCTTGTGAGCTGCTCGCACTCGACCTATGGCACACCAATATGGGATTAAAGAGCAACAAGGGTCAGTATTATGGATTGATGGCAATGTGCCACCTTCCTCCCGAGTCACGTGGATCCACTTCTAACGTTGGTGATGATGTTGGGTCCAGTGTTGGTATGATGAGAAAGACTCATCAGCCTGAGGAGTCTTTCCTCTGTCAGCTTGAAGATTTAGAGACCTACAAGTAGCATAGATAGGCAGGGATCATGAGGATGAGGGAGGAGGCTGAGGCTGGGGATCGCTAGCTTTCCCAACTTCTTAACAAGAGAGACTAGTGATTGAAGGAGGAGACTAAGAGCAGAGATGACTAATTTGTCAAGTCCATTACTGCTACTTTAAACACTCAGATGCTTCATCATATGGTGACCATATGGTGATATGTCCCCTTGTGATCCTCATGCCCGTCCTTTGATATAAATATAGATAGGGTTTTGTTTTGTAATAAGTATTTGATTTATATTTCATTTATGACATTAAATATTTTATTGTATTTTAGATTTAACTTCTCTTCTATGTTTTTATATATATTTTGTCATCATATCTATTTATTTATAATCTTTTATTATTAAACAGGCACTTTAAAACAAAAATAATAATTATTTTAAAAAATTTCAGGTTATTTTGCAACCGGATTGTGATCGGTTTGCATCCGCTTTGTGACCACATTTACAATTGGAACCTGGTCGCAAAGATTTAGCTCCGAAAAGAAACCATTGTGGAATTGAAGTCGAAATCGAATTTGCGACCGGGTTTTACGACCCCAAATTGAGTTGCCAATTTAAAAATCGAATTGAAACAGACGAGTCAGCTTATATTTTTGCGACCGAATTTCTTTCCCGTTGCAAATTTTATCAGCAACCTTAATTATTGCGACCGGATTATACGGTCGCAAATTCGGTTACAAATTTTATCAACGACCACATTTATGGTCTTCAATGATTGAATTTTCGATCGTTGATGAACGATTTTTTACTAGTGGGACATGATAATTTTGTGAAGCGATTATATGGACTAAATTAAATAAAAAAGTCAAATAAAATAATTTTGTAAGAGGGGTTTACAAATAAATTTAGAGAATAATTAGTATTAGTTGCCGTTGATATTTTAACACAGGTTGACTTTCATATTGGCAGTTAAACTAGAAGGAAAGTAAGATAATGAGGATATTTTTGTCCGTATCGAAAGAATTACAATCATATATGATTTAAATGTATGATTTAAAATGGGCTCACATTCTCATCTCAGGAGTAGCTTATACTAAACTTCCCGGTAAACTAATTGAAGCCTTCACTGAAGAAAGCCACGCCGATATATAAATTTGGCAACCTTTCATATGGATCAATGAGGAAGGAAAATTAATGAGCTCCTACGTGGAAATTTACAGCATGGGATTCAGGCAAAAGGGTTGGGGTTGTGATCAATTAAATTAGGAAGCAAAATGTGAACGAGAGGACGGAGGAATCGGGAAAAGAGTCAACACGTCTTTCCACCATGAATTCTACCATCAATTAAATATGTAAAATATATTAAGGACGGCAAGTGATTGTTTCTGAAATACTTTTGTTTTTTTTAATAAAAAATGTGGCAATTTCTATCTTAAGGACCACCAGAGCTCGTCGCCATCTTTGATCAGGTCATGAAAGAGATAAGATGTTCGGCTTCTTCGCTACAAGAGGTCCCCGGCTTGACCTGCCGCTTCCCTTCTTCTACAAGCGTAAGCTTGACTACAAACGCTTGCAGGTGCTTCATCTTGTTAAAGCTAACCAGCTGATCCCATTGCCCATACATCTTTTCTTTTCTACCGGGAATACCAATTACAACCACTTCATTACCTTCTTTCGCTTCCTTCACCTTTTGGTTTCGTCGTAGCTACGTTGGGAGATTCGCCAGCCTTCCTCCCCTATGGGAAACTGCTGCGGCCGGCCTGTTAGATTGGCCCATGTTTCCTCCGGTAAGCCTTTGCCTTATTTTTTATCAGTTTCACCACTGGGCTAGCTCGCTAAGTGTTAATTGCTTTTAGTTTCTCCCTGTTGGAACCGAGCGTTCCCGCCCGTTTATTTTTCATTATGGTAGATTAGCGTTTATGGACTATTAGTTAGAGATTAGCTACTTTTTTTCAACATAAGAAATTAGCTACTTTAAGATAGATAGATTTTGTTGCATCGGTTTTGACAGCTGATCGCGACACAACTATATATGCTTAGTGTTTGAAGAGGAGATCAAACCCACAACCATAACAACAACAACAAATTGTCTTCACAAGCAAGTGAAATAATTTTGTTTATGGGGTATATATCCCTTTTGAAGAACTGCGGAAGTATCTTCTAATTATTAAGCACGTGTGATAGTTGAAGTGCAAATTTATCAAAAAATTTTCCCCAAATAATTATGTCGATTCGAGTACTAATTATTGTTTGCATACTTGATTCAGAGACCATAAGCTCGAAGACTGCGAGGCAGAAACCGGCAAATGCCAAAGCTGGGAGTGGTGTGATAGATACCATCAACAATTCTGATCAGGGCTTATCGGGTCTCAAATCTTTCAGCTTTAATGATCTAAAACTTGCCACCAAGAATTTTAGGTCAGAAACTATGCTCGGCGAGGGAGGATTTGGGTGTGTTTTCAAAGGTTGGGTGGACGAGACAACTCTGGCTCCAACAAAGCCCGGGACTGGAATGGTTGTAGCCATTAAGAAACTCAAACAAGAGAGCTTTCAGGGGCACAAGGAGTGGCTGGTGAGTGTCAGAAACAACATTCTTCTTCTCATAATTTCCACCCAACCTTAATTCTGCTTCTCTAATTCGTATATATATATGTTTATTATATATACGATTTTATATAGTTAATAGTGAGTGGAAATATTGTTGAGCTCAATCTGTTAGCCACATATAACAGGCGGAAGTTAACTACCTGGGACAACTTCACCATGGGAATTTAGTGAAGCTGATTGGCTATTGCACAGAAGCAGACCACAGACTGCTGGTTTATGAATTTATGACCAGAGGAAGCTTAGAGAATCATCTTTTTAGAAGTAATTATCTTCTACTGTCATTATTTTTCACATGCACTAAGTGTTTGCAGATAATCGTCAATCAAAGTACTGATCCAATTGATTCATTTTATGATCTATATAATATTATACGTTAAAGGAAATATTCAGCCCATTCCTTGGACGACGAGGATGAATATAGCTGTTGGAGTTGCAAGAGGGCTAACTTTCTTGCATAATTTGGAGTCTCGTGTTATCTTCCGCGATTTGAAGGCATCAAATATTCTACTGGATTCGGTATGCTCACGTTTCTGGCAAAGCAACATATATACATTTAGATTTAAACATCATTTTTCCTACTTCTCATACATCATGGAATCTGTTTTATCAGGAGTTCACCCCAAAACTCTCTGATTTTGGATTGGCAAGAGATGGTCCGACCGGGGATGACACTCATGTCTCGACCAGAATTGTGGGGACTCGAGGCTATGCAGCTCCAGAATATGTCGCAACAGGTATTAATGGTCGAACAAAATAATATTAATAATAAATTTCAAGAAACAAATGTATATGACAATAATAACTTGTTCGTGTTATACTTTGACAAATTAAACCAGGTCACTTGACGATAAAGAGCGACGTATACAGCTTTGGGGTAGTGTTGCTGGAGCTATTGACAGGGAAGAGAGCCATGGAAGAAAACAGAGCTGGATCCGAAGATACGCTTGCAGATTGGGCGAAGCCATTTTTGAGTGACCAGCGGAGGATTTTGAGGATTATGGACACAAGGCTAGAGGGACAATACCCGAAGAAAGGAGCCCAAGGGGCGGGAGCATTGGCTCTCCAATGCTTGGATACCGACCCCAAGAACAGGCCAGTCATGAAGGAAGTCTTAGCCACATTGGAACAGCTCCAAATGGCAAAGAGCACCCCTGGAACTCCTTCAAGGAATGTTCATGCCAGACGTAGGTGAAGAATATGTGAAGAAGAAGCAAATTAATTAAGATGATGAATATATGTTTGGGACTGGGATGTGTTTGGATTTTTCGCAGATTGTTTATGCGTCGTGTATGCCTTGCCCCCTTGGCTTTATATAGGAGGCTTTGCACCGGCTGCTTGTTCATTGTTTGTTCATATATATTACATTATCTGTTTTATTTAATATTATAGGGAAGGAGTTTCTCTCGTGTTATTAGTTGTTGGAAGGATTGTAATTTTTTTGATCCATAAAAAATAGCCACTTGTAAGTGGACGAGGCTATAAATGACTAGGGAGCGAATAGAAAACTATTAATATTATTATTATGAACTAAAGAATTATATTATTATTATTATTATTAGTTTTTTAAAAACAAAAAGGCAAAACAAATATATACTAGTATTATGATATATAATATAATCATTAATATTAAAGTAGGAAGGAAGACGTATGCGTGATAGAACGGAATGACTGAAGGAATGAATGACCCCCTCGGCAGAGGGAGAAGGGGTTTTAGGCTTTTAGCACTTCCAAAATGTTCACACAAGTGCGGTGGGCAGTTGGTGTAAGAGGAGTGGGGAGGGGGGCAAGGATGTGGCCATGTCTCTCCCACTACCATATTGTCATTGTCGCGCTTCATCTCCATCCCTTCGCCACCGCCGTCGTCTCCCTCCCCCTTCCCTTTGCCACTTTTGGGTCACATTGCCAGATTCTTCCATTGTTGCACATCTTCCAATGCCATGTCTCAACCTCCTATGGGACGGATCAATTGCTTCCCCATTCCGGCTCTCTGATGGTGGGTGTTACACTCGTAGTCTAAAGATGAGTCAGGAGTTAGGGTTTGACAGTTGTCCTTAGTCATCCCACGTCCAAGATGGGTAGTCGGCACTATCCAGTGAAACAACTTACCAAGTACTAACTCGGGTGATAGTTGCGGGCAAAGATCAAACTGTGGTGCATGGTGTGCCAGTGATCGGTGTTGCAAGGCATGTAGCAGCAAATGGATCGGTAATGGGAATACCGAGCATGACGCTGCATGAGTACTGAAAAACCTCAAGGAGTGGAGTGGTTCCACAACGTGCAAGGTCGAAGCTGGTCGGGAGGTTGTTATCGGTAACGAGTATCAGTAGTGGCTGCGAGTACTAGGAGTGTGGGTGTTGGTGATCGAGCACTGTGACCAAGCATGGGCAAGCAATGCGTTGCAATTATTGGTGGAGCGAGGTTGGAGTACTGAGCATGCCGATATCCTATACTGGGTAGTGGAGAGCTACCGAGTAACGAGCACTACTGAGTAGTGTAGCGGTGCCAAGGAGTGGGCGTACTGATCATTGAAGCAGTACTGGCCAAGTAGCGTGTACCACCCCATTTCAATTCACCCGTGAACCAACCAAGAAGTGTCACTGGCAATCGAACTATTCGCTAATCTACTAGATCGGTTAAGCCGACCCACATCTACCCTCGGTGTCTCAAGACGGAGATGCAACATGCAAAGCATGAATGAGATGCTTGGGTCTTAATGTAGTCTTACATGCACATTATGGCGTGCAAGCAAAAATAGAACAAAAACAATAAATGAGAAATCAAAATAAAAATATTTATTTCTATAGAAAAATGGACAAAATTTCCCTTGAAAGTGCAATAAGGGCTAACCTGTCAACAACAAGAGTATGTATATTTTATCAAAATAATATCAAATATGACAATCTATCATGACATTCAGTCATTATCGCTTTCTTCTTATTTGAGCCGAGTTTGAACTCCAAGGCTCCCTGTTTATTCACATTCATCTACTCATTTTACAGACACTTTATCAAAACATCTCACAACACGATTATCATCATTCATACAATATCAATACACCATCATTACACATTACACACGGTAGCTACATGAGTGTGCGGTTCCATGGTACTCCTCTGCAGTCCTGACAACTTTCATTCCCCGCGATCCTCACCTGCATATATATTAAAAATCGTCAGTAACGAGTGTTACCAGTCTAGAAAATAACTAATATCAAAGTCACAGGAGAGTTATCCCTCCTATTGAATAAAAACCTCATATACTTCGTCAAAAACTCTCACAAGGGCACTAATGGGAGCTGTCTCCATCGAGTCGACAACGTCCCCTTTCCATATCATTCTCTTTTCATAACATT
>JAVDBV010051262.1:0-10088 GCA_032619315.1 Piper longum
TCTCTCCCTTCCCCTCCCCTCCCCGGCTACTTCCCACTCTCCAGGAGAAAAGCCGAGGCCAAGAAGGTATACTACTTTGTTGATAATGAGAGTTTTTTTTTAACATCAAAGCAATTCAAGTCACACTCAACTTCAAGGAACTGAAAAGATTGAGCCCGTTCGGGGGTAGAGTATTGTACAATGTTGCAACCACTGTCAGAGAATTCAACACGATTGAGTTCAAAGGTAGCTATGACCCTGTCCTTCTTCAATGAGTGATACCAAGTTATGCACTTGTACAATTTTTTTTTTCAACAGATCTTTCACATCGGCTTTCGACAACTCCTGATGAATTAGCCGAAGTTTCCTCTCCGGATCATGAAGTAGTGATTGCATTAGGTAGTAATGTGGGAGATAGGATATATAATTTTAACAAAGCACTTAAAAGATTGAATGACTCTGGTATCTGCATCATAAGGCATGGCTGCTTGTATGAGTCCTAGCCTGCTTACGTGACTGATCAGCCACAGTTTCTGAACTCTGCTGTTCGGGGGCTCACGAAGCGTCCTCCTCACCAACTTCTAAAAACAGTAAAGCAAATCGAGAAGGACTTGGGTAGGACGGATGGGATACGATATGGTCCTCGACCCATCGACCTAGATATTCTCTTCTATGATAAGTATAAAGTTGCCTCAGACATTCTTACGATACCACATGAACGAATATGGGAAAGACCATTTGTAGTTGCCCCATTGATTGATTTGTTGGGCTCTTCTATTGAAAATGATGTAGTTGCAAGTTGGCATTCTCTAGCAAAAGCTGGTGTAGGACTATTCAAAGAATGGCATGATCTTGGAGGTGAATCTCTTATAGGAAGTAATGGTCTAAGACGAGTGTTGCCCGTAGGAAACCAGCTGCTGGACTTAACTGATAGAACTTATATGATGGGCGTCATCAATTTAACTCCAGACAGCTTTAGTGATGGTGGTAAATACCTGTCCTTGGAGTCTGCACTTTCCCATGTGCGGTTGCTGATAGCAGAAGGAGCAGACATCATTGACATTGGTGCTCAATCTACAAGGCCCTCTGCAGCTAAAATTTCTGCAGAAGAGGAGCTCGACAGATTGATACCTGTATTAGAGGCAGTTGTAAAAATGCCTGAGTTCCAAGGGAAACTTCTCTCTGTAGATACATTTCACTCTAAAGTTGCATATGAGGCTGTTGGGAAGGGTGTTCACATTGTCAATGATGTATCGGGTGGGCAGTTAGATTCAAACATGTACAAGGTAGTTGCTGATCTTGGAGTTCCCTATGTCATCATGCATATGAGAGGAGATCCAAAAACAATGCAAAATAGTGAGCATACACTTTATCGTGATGTCTGCAAAGAAGTTGCATCAGAGCTATATGCACGATTTAGTAATGCAGAATTGTCAGGTATAGCAGCTTGGAGGATTATACTCGATCCAGGTATCGGATTTTCAAAAACAACTGTGCACAATCTACAGATTCTTGCCAACTTACCCCAACTGCGGAAAGAGATAGAGGTGGTGAGCTATGCTGCATCACATGCGCCATTATTGTTAGGACCATCTAGGAAGAGGTTCCTTGGTGAGATTTGAAACCGTCCAGATGCTGCTGAGAGAGATGCTGCCACAATTGCAGCTGTGACAGCGGGAATATTTGGTGGTGCAAATATCATTAGAGTGCACAATGTAAAAGATAATCTTGATGCTTCAAGAGTTTGTGATTCTTTGATAAAGAAAAAGAAGGACGAGTTTTGCAATTAGACAAGATATTATAGAGGATATAGAGATGAGCTAAAGCAAATCACTTGGATGGCACACGGCGTCGGCAGTTTAAATTCTTACGGATCAAATTAAAATAAGCATCCTATGACATGCATTGTGCTTTGTTGAGAGTGTGGGTGCTTACCATTCTTTGTTCTTCTCTGATTATAGGTTTCTTATTGACGCTTTCATTCTAAGCAGTTGTACTTCCATCTGGGAATCCTACCATTTGTGCCATGGACTGCTACAAATTTGGGATAGCCGCAGCTACAAAATTCGATAGTTCCATAGAAATGATAGAGTTGTAGCTCACTAGCTGGCTGCTTGCTAATCACTGCTCAGCCTATATTTTCTTTCTGTAGTAATTCTATCTTCTAACTTCAAAACGGAAAATGGTAGGTTGCTCCCGAGTCCTGAATCTCAACTTGCTTTGTTCCCTTTAGTTAACATGAGTTTGTTCTATGTAGGTCGTGGTTAGTGCTCATTGTCTGCCCATTATTTATCCTGCAGGTCCTTTCTGGGCTTGTACCCTTCAGCCATTGAAAAGACACCGAGGTAGAGTGGCAGGATGTTAAGAGCAGCTAAAGTTGGGAACTAGCTCCAATATGTTCATTGTTTGGATCATGTCTTTCATCCTCCCTTTGAATTTTGGATGTACAATACAATTCTCTTGTGGTGTTTTACGGTGTACTATGTTACAGCGAAATTAACTTTGCAAAATGATATAAACATTTATTAGTGTTTGTTTGTGTTATTATTTAATTTAATGTGTGCATTTTCATTCCTATTTGGATTGTCATCTTTTACGATAAAAAATTGATTCGTGAACTGCAAAATGATGAGGTAACTTGCATGTATGTGTGATGCGATCTTACTTCATGATAAGGATATTTTCATTTTTCACCATTTTTCTGGGTATAAACTTGATATTTGAGAAAAGTCTTGAAAATGGAAGAAGGATCACTGGAGATCGGCATGGGTAAGAATTTTTCAAATTTATTTTTTTCTTACAAATTTAGTCAAAGCATATCAATTACACAGGTTTAGTTTTAAACAGTGTCAATTTTACAGTAAGAAAATGCCTATGTGAAGTTCATAGTCAATTCAGAATCTAGTCTGCCATGTTATATGCAAATTCTATCGTTGTATTCTACTTACCTCATGCTTCAGTGGTGGGTGAACAGTACATCATATTTAGCTTTCTTTTGCAGAATACAGAACTGTATCTGGAGTTGAGGGGACCACTGGTTATATTGGGCAAAGTGAGGGTGTACATGCTTTTTCTTGATTAACTATTTGGTTGCTTGCCCATCTAGTGTTTGTGTGACTATAAGTTTTTGCCATAGATGCAAATGATTTAGATTTTCGTATGTGAATCCAGGGTCCCAAATTTCAGGAGATTGTAAATATCCGGGCTGCTACTTAGATGGAACCAAAAGACGTGGCCAAATCTTGAAGGTTGATGGGGAGAAAGCTGTTGTTCAAGTGATTAATTCCTAGGCGGTTATTCTAGTGTAATCTGTATTCTTTGGAAATCTTTTCAAGTGAACAGCTTATAAATCCATCACTGTAACTGTTATATTTTATATTTTAGGAATGATCAGAACTTGTGTTAATTCCCTTGAAACTGACAAGTGTTTTATTAGGTTTTTAAGGGAACTTTTGGGATTGACAACAAACATACAACAGTGCAACTTACAGGGGAGGTAAGATTTACCTTATCATTGTATGAGACATGACGCATGTTTTATCTAATGGTTCAAAGTTGTTAAAGTTGGTAATTGAATTCTATTAATCATGGAGAGAGAACACTTTGAGAGTCTAGTGATATATGTACTCTTTTTATTCTCTTTTGTCCCATAGTCCACCTCATCTAATCCTCGGAGAGACAAGTACAGAGTTGGATTAGATCTTAAACTGCAGCTTTGTGCTTATGATAATTTTGGAAGTCAGATGTACAAGATTTTATTGGGAATTCTAGAAGAAGAGAAATAGGTTAGTGAAGTACTCATAGTAATTCCAACGGAAATATCGCTTGAATGAAGTTTTGATAATCAGTTGTATTTTTGTAGAAATACTGTTTGGAATCTGGGTTTTGTTGATGTGAAAAGAATGTTGTGTAGAACACTGCTATAAGACTAAATTGGCGAGCTGGTAGATGGGAGCATTTCAGATTCTTTGTGTTGTATTCCATTTAATGCTAGATTTTGGATCTTGCAGACAATTTTTGTGATTGCAACTGTTTGAATTTTTTTTTAATGATATGAAGTGCGTAAGCTTAGATATGAAGTAATTTTGATGTTTTTGAATAGTCGTGGAATATGAAACGTGACAGAAGAAGTTGGAGAGTACATACTTTGTACGAAATACTCACGAATGATGTAACATGAAAGCAATGGGACTGTTGGTCACTATCGCGTTCTATTGAAGAAGGGAAAAGGTGGCATCCAACATTAGAATGGATGGGCTAGAATAAAAGATTGTTAAGATTAGAATCTGTTTTGGGAGCTCCAGATGTTTGAGATGTGTTTAGCTTCATAGTCGTGAATTTCTAATAAGTTCCCATTTCATTAACAGGTTTTGAAAACTCCCGTCTCTTTGAATATGTTGGGGCGTATCTTTAATGGATCTGGTAACCAATCGACAATGGGCCTCCCATACTACCAGAGTCATTCTTGGATATATCAGGTGATTCATGCTCAGAAAGTTGTCTTCATATATATTTTAAAATTAGCCTTCTTAGTCTTACTAAATCATGTGAAGTTATCAAAAGGAAGATCCATTAACCCACGCGATAGAACATACACTGAAGAAATGATGCAAACTGGCATTTCTACCATTGACATTATGAATTCCATTGCTCAAGGGCAGAAGATCCCCCTTTTTCTGCAGCTGGGCTTCCTCATAATGAAATTGCAGCTCAGATTTGTCGCCAGGCTGGTCTCGTGAAGCGTGTAGAAAAATCTGATAATCTTTTGGAGGTAGTTTTTTCGTATGATTGGATATTACAATTTAATTACGCTTATAACTAGATTGTGGCAAAATGATAAGGATTGTTTTTGACTTATTTTGTTTACATAATATATGCTCTTATTTTATATTTTAAACCATAAAAGGGTATTTTCGCTATAGTATTGTTTTTTGAGGTTATGTTGAAAAGGGGTTGATGGCAAGACACGCTTTTCTGTTTCAAAGATGTGCTTTGGTGTAAATTCTATCAAAGAAGGCATTAGCTATATTAATTTAATTAAAAACTGAAAATTGATGCTAGTCTTGCTTCATTTTCTTCTCTTGGTAGGATGGAGAGGAGGACAACTTCGCCCTTGTGCTTGCTGCTATGGGAGTGAATATGGAGACAACACAGTTTTTAAGAGAGATTTTGAAGAAAACGGTGCCATGGAGAGGGTGACTCTTTTTTTAATTTGGTAATGCAGATTCCCGCTTTCTTCTCGATTTTTTTTTGTTGTTTTTTATTTATCTTTTTCAATTGATTGTGAATCCTATTCTTAGAACCTTTCCTTAACATCTATTTCTTTGTACTCGCTATTTTTGTTCTTGGCCGTGTTAATTGTCAAAAAACGTAGACCAAAGATCACATTTGGGCAATGTCTTTTTTATGTGGCTAGATGCCTTTATTCTTGCTGGAAATTCATGGTATGATGCTTGTGGACTAAATGCGTTGGATAATTATATTGCTAAGCAATCATATAACATGTACATTTAAAATGGATTGGATGTTAAAAAAAATTAGTGACTGTATAATACGAATATAATTAGTTCAGTGGCGTGCCAATACATGTTTGTTGTGTCAATTGTGTTATTGTTTTGATTGCTTCAAGTTGTTTTGTTCAAGGGATTGAATTCTTCCTGGCTACATATTATCTCCTTGTAAGTCCTGATCCTTTGATTTGTTTTGCCTGCAGGACAATGATCCTACCATCGAACGTATTAGCAACCCTCAAATTGCACTGACAACTGCAGAATTTTTAGCTGACGAGTGTGGGAAACATCTGCTGGTCATTCTGACTGATATGAGCTCCTATGCAGATGCTCTCTGCGAGGTGATGGGCTAACTGTTTATATAGTATTTATAATCTTTGCATAGCTAGCTTATGCAGGTTTGTAATATGCCAATGTTCATATCTACAGGCAATAATGAATATTTATGAACTCTGATATATATTTTGTTGCTTCTGCATAGGGAGTCTGAAGTTAGTTTTCTTCTCAACAACCTTTTTAGGTTTTTTTTTTTTGCGTTCTTTGGGGGCACGTTAGGTGAGTATATTTGTTAATCACAAGTTTGATATATTTTTTCATAGGTTTCTGCTGCTTGAGAGGAGGTCCCTGGTATGCGTGGTTAGCCCGGGTATATGTATATACTGATCTAGCAACAATTTATGAATGTGCTGGACGTATTTTTGGAAGGAAGGATTCTTTGTCCCAGATTCCAATTTTGACAAAGCCTACCGATGGTAAGTTTAATATTGGTTTTATGCTTTGGGTAAAAAATATTGCTTTCACGCTGTCTGCATTTGTGCATTTTGTTAATATATACTTTTGTGTCTTGTGAATCAGACATCACACATCCTACTCCAGATCTTACAGGATACATCACCGAGGGGCAAATTTACATTGATAGACAACTGCATAACGGACAGGTTAGTTACTTTACTGTGTCATCTTTGAGTTATGTGCACTTGTAACTGAAAGGAAGTTTGAGTCAAATTAGAGAAGTTTCAAGCTATTGAGTAAACATAGGTCTTTACTCTTTGAAGTGCCATTTGCTTATGTACAAGTATGAGTAGTTTATTAAGTTACTTCCATTTGCTTGTTGGCAGATATATCCTCCTATTAACGTCCTTCCTTCCCTATCACGTTTGAGGAAGGTTGATAATTCTGAACCTTATGAAACTAAGACTTTTTCACTCTAGAAATAAGTCGGAAAATTGCTAACTACCTTTTTTTTTGGCAGAGTGCAATTGGTGAGGGGATAACTCGCCGTGATCATGCTGATGTTTCCAATCAGGTGAGTACTTGTGGGAAATTGTAAATAGTATCTTTAATACATCTGCACTATAGCGTCTAATGGGAGTTTCTCAAACTTACGTGCTTAGTCATATGCCAACTATGCCATTGGAAAGATTGTTCAGGCCATGAAAGTTGTTGGTGAAGCAGCGCTGTGTTCACAGGATTTGGTCTCTCTTATTCTTTATTTACACACTTCCACATGTATTTCCTTTTTGTTCATAAACCCCCATGGCGCTCCAACTGTATTGATAGAATGTTAATTTGCAGCTTTACTTTGAATTCCTGGACGAATTTGAACGCAAATTTGTCACGCAAGGGGCGTATGATACTAGAAATGTCTTCCAATCGCTAGACTTGGCATGGACTCTTCTGCGCATCTTTCTTCATGAGCTTAATCCCTAAGGGTGTAAACAAACAAAGCCTCTTGGCAAGTTGTTTGCCTTTAGTTCGGCTCGACTCGTGCTGTTAATTTTGTACTTGAAAAAATACTCAGTTTGAAATGAATAAACTTGTTGAATAACGAATAGAGCTTAAGTTAATGAGTGTTCAGCTCGAGAATTCGATATGTTTAAATTAAAAAAAATATTCGGCTTGATTTGGCTTGTAAATATTATTGAGTTCACATTAAATTTATATAATATTAAAAATAAAATTTTGATCTTATATAAGGGGAGCATAAATCAAGTACAAATATTTATTCGGTTCAAAAATATATCGAGCTAAACAAGAGTTAAGCTTAAATATCATAAATTTTAGTCAAGTTTGACTTAATTTGTTTATATCAAAATTTGGCTCGATTTATTTTATATTAAATTAAATTAAAAATATTTCTATTTGGCTCGACTTATTTACACCCGTGCGAATCCCCTCTAAAACATTGGAACATTATTATGGCCGGGATGTGTCAGCCCATTGATCTTATGCAAACCATACAAACTCTTCTAAAATTTACAGGATGGAACGCTGCCTTCTAGGCTATTGAATGATTGCATCATAATTTTGTACTGTATCCAGAGTAGGTTCTTTATTATATTTTTTGCCTAAAATAAGAACAGATGCAGTACGAAGTCCAACGTCACTGTGAATTATGTATCTGCTGGAGGGCGTATGCAGCACATCATTTATTCTTTGTTACATGGAGAATTGCACAATAAAGGCACTTAATTTAACAAGTTTGTATTGTGCGTTTATTCCCTCTTAAGATCCAAACGCTATGGAGCCCTACTGGCAGGTGTGTTGTGTGTGGACACTACAAGATTACAACCGGAGTCTGGTAAATCAAAATAAAAAGAAGTATATAACCATCGCCCTCATCGTTCCTCTTTTATTTGACTCTCACCAAACCCAACAACGGAGGACCAACGTCTATTATCAAATTATATCATTTGTTAAAAAGCAAATACCGAAGAGCAGAGAGCTTATCTGTTACACTTGCCGCATGTAGTTTAATAAGCCTTTTGGCATTAATTTTGCCCACCCCTTTATCATGGAAAAAGGCATCCTCGGCTAAGCTAAGAAAATTCATCTCGAACATGCAAACACATTGGATTAGTGCATAAACTAACAGTCCTTAAAGAAAGCAAACCATCAAATGGAGAAATATGAGAAACCACAGCCAAAGATGAGAAAACCACAACCGGTCGCTTATTACAATGACATGCTTCATGCAAAGCACTTCACAACATTTAATCATCTCAAAACTTATCAAAGTTTAATAACATTGTATCATGGGAATGAAGTACAATAAGCAGAAAGAAGCGCAAGCGTTCTCTTCACTCCTCTGCTGTCCTTGTTCCTAGAACTGAAATATCTTCGTATCTTTTCTGCAAAGATAAAAAATTGTCAAAAAAGTAAAAATAATAATTGGGACGGCAACATCCAGAGTATATGCTACATCCATTAAAATGAACACAGTTGTAATAGGATTTCATTTAACGGTTTCCAAAATAAAGTGCTCAAGCTTACACTAACTGTCTTGAACTAAAGATTTCGGATGTAAAAACTTGAGAACCAATCCAAAACCTTTTAACACGATTGGTATCAGCTTAAACAAGTTCTCTAGTGATAAAATTGAAAAAGAAGAGCCCTTTCAATGAACTGACTGGGTCAACAGCGGCGAAAAAAACAATGCTATTAGCTTTCAATAAGCTAAGCCTACAAGTTAAAATTGCAAATTTACCCCATTTTTTATACACATTAAGTTTGAGCCTTTCACGGGTTAAGATATGAAAAGCGTAAATGAAGTGAGAATACATACATTTTGCACACTCTCCAAAAGAGAATACACACACAAGTGTAGCAAACAACTGAAAGGGGCAAAAAAAGGAGGGGGGATACGATACTATAAAGAAACTTCCCAAACCTAAATACACTAAATACCATCAACCGTAATTCTAACTGAGCAAGAATATCTTCACAGACAAGCCATAGAAAACGTAAAATGAAAATAAAATGTAATCCAAGCAAACTCAACAAGAAAAACAATATTTTGCATATAAGTTCGTATAAAAATGGCTATACAAGAACTGATAATGCCATGATATGCCCATCAAATATGTTAATTTAATCATCTATATCCTCTCATTCACAGTCAAAGATCAAAAGCCTAATCCAAGATCAAAAGAAATGGCATATAAACAACCCTTCAAACTCATCACAGGTACATCACTCTCATTTTTATAAAGCAGGAGAAGATAACGAGCTCCAAGACGTACCCCGACATTGTTGTGTTCCCAAATCTTATGAACACCATAATCGACGACCTGCAACCACAAAATGTGACTGTTACTCAAAACAAATTGGAAGCAACTTCCGTAAGAAGAAGAAGAAAAGGAGCAGGAAAAATTTGATTCAACAATGCAATGCTAAAAACGGGATTTTCCAAATATATGCTTTAGTCAAAAACAGCGTCTTTATGGACATGAACAACTCGATCACAAAAGTGTCATCAAATTAGCTCAAAGAACAAAACATTGACATGCCCAAAGCAATTACAACACAACACAACAATCAATACTACAACCAAATGCAAAATACCCGAATAAAAAATTCAACCGAACACGCCCCCACCGATTTCAAGAAGTATTGATCCCATCTAAGAGTGCTAAAAACCCAGATCCAAAACATCTCATACCAATCAACATTCGCACAAAACATAATATAAAAAAAATATAACCCATTTAAAAAAAAAGACGCCGACTTTCACAAATCTGACATCTCTAATCAACAAAAAACGAAAAAAATTATCGTCAAAAAATACAAAATATCAGCAACGAAAAATGTATATATATA
>JAVDBV010051265.1:0-16081 GCA_032619315.1 Piper longum
TAACCACGTTGCAATTAAACTTAAATTAAAGTTGGCGTTATTGTTGGGTAATGGGTTGGTGTCGTAGGATGTTTTTTTTATTTTACTCAAAAGATTGAAAAGGAATACCTGAAAACAAAGTAAAAACCAAATGTCACGTGCAACACGTGGGTTGGTGGAGGCTAAATGGGAATCGCCTGCTTAGAGCAATTCGGTGCAGATCATATCGGGCAAGTCCATTAGGGTTCAAAAACTTACTCGTTAATGTGCTGAAAAAAAAATTACTCATCAGTCATTAGGTTGGAAAAAAATCATAGTCATTGGGCTTTTTTTCAAAATTTTTTACCAGCATCCGAAAACACATTCGAGTTACTTCAAATTTATGAATTTGTTATTTTCATTTTAATAAATCAGTTGTATCAATGCATAAAATAATTTACATATAAAATTCAAATAATATAAATGTATTTAAAAGGCCAACCAAGAGACGTTGGAGCCAAATTTATTATCTGCATCTTATACTACAGTCATTTTGACATTTTTTATGCACTAGATACAGATGAAAACTCTTTTTACATGCTAATATAATCTCAGCTTTATATATTTAACATTGTATTATTATTATTATTATTATTATTTATACTTAAATCTCATTCAATTGGCTATTTATTCTTTACCGGTTCCGTGGTTTCTGAATTATATAAAATTTTGTCATCATTAGTTTAGCTAGTTTCTTCCTAGATGTCTAAATTAAATGATGTGATTTTTATTATATAAAAGTGGCGATTTGCTGTTAATCGTTACCGTCAATAATATTGTAATATTCAATCAGTAAACAACATTTCATCATTAATTAAACGTTGTCAAGGATCTTAATATTAGATCTTAAGACAAATAAAGCAAATCAGAATTAAAAAAGGTTAGTGACCACCCACCCTTCTTTAACTCTCTTATCCCTATATATAAAAAGCGGGTGATCTGAACCATTCAGACCTGCGAGTAGGACGAGAGCGAGCTAGTCGTCAACCATGGCAGTCATCAAACTCTACGGTAGTTCTATCTCCAATAACTCTATGAGAGTCTTGGCCGCCCTTCACGAGAAGGGTCTTTCTTTCGACTTTGTCGCCGTCAACTTGGCCGCTGGCGAGCACAAGCAGCCCGCCTTCCTTGCTATCAATGTAATTTAGCTTGCCGTGCATCTTTTCCTTATCTTGGGCGCGAGAACAAAGATTTAGAAATGAGGATTTTCACGGTTAATTTTTGAGCTTTTATTGTTCCAAGAGTTGGGTCTGATTCTTCATTGTCTGTTCTACAGCCCTTTGGTCAGGTTCCAGCTCTCGTAGATGGAGACGTCAAAATCTTTGGTGAGCATCTGTTTCCTCCCAACCTGTTCAATCTTATAAAACTCCCCTTCAATGTTTGTTTTCACGGTGTTTATTGAGATGAACTTACAGAAGCAAATAAGTCTTAATTTGATTGATTGATTGATGATGTTCATGTCATCAAACACAGAGTCAAGGGCGATTACCAAGTACATCAGTGAGGAGTACGCCGACAAAGGGTCCGACCTTCTTCTCAAGGAATCCAAGGAAAAGTTTTTTTTGACTCTTTGGTTGGAGGTGGAGGCTCACCAGTTTGATCAGCCGGCCTCTAAGCTGGCCTGGGAGCTGGCCTACAAGCCCATGTTTGGCCTGACCACCGACGACTCCGCGGTGGCAGAGCTGGAAGCCGAGCTAGTCAAGGTTCTGGACGTCTATGAGGGTCGCCTGACCCAAAGCAAGTACTTGGCTGGTGACACTTTTAGCTTGGCCGACCTCCACCATATCCCCAACCTTCACTTTCTGATGGGCACCCGGGTTAACGAGCTGTTCAAGTCTCGCCCTCATGTCAGCGCCTGGACTGCTGACCTCTTGGCAAGGCCTGCTTGGAGCAGTGTGGTGGCTTTGCAGAAGGCATGATAAGATGTGTTTTGGCCCCGGTGTATGATCGAAGTGTTTGTGGTGGGTGAACTTGCACGTCCAAAATAAGAAGCGTCGTCTCGTTTAAGTCTTTTATTGTGTGTTAAAACAAGAAGGGCTGTTTGGTATCTGAGTTGTTAACTTGAAGTATGCAAACGTGTTGCTAAAAGCAGTGTATGCGGAGCAGTGTGTGACGAACTAAAATGACCAGTTAACAGCTTAATTTACCATTACAGAGAGTCGAGCGAGGGAGCGATCGATTTAGGAATCACCTAACCCACCGACATAACTTGTGGGCAATTTTTTTTGCCACGAAAACGAAGTAGGATATTTCTTATGCATCCCAAGCCTGAGTGGTGTCTGTTCCAGTGTTAGACCGCTACCACCCGAGTCTTTCCTAAGCCCCTTGCGGTTCATCAACGCTCGCATTTCCTCTGCATCAGCCATCTACCCATCCGGGTGTATATGTTGGACAAGTCCGTATAATACTAACGGACTCACCATCATCGCGGCCACGATGGTGTTCACATGTGGTTTTAAAATGAATATCTTAACAAGATGAAATTACGTGGCTGGTTTGATTGGAGGTGATTTGTTGGTGTCCGAAAAATGGCTTGAACGGCAACTGAAGTGGTGGAAATGAGCTGTAAAAATGTCATTGCTAGTAGCATGCTTGTGGCCATGAGAGATATGGATAGAAAGTCGGTTGTGAATTAGTCATGGGATTGGGTGTGCCGGTTTAGTGGCTAGGGGAGGCCTGAAGACTCGTCGACGGTGAATAGAAGTGGCAGAGGTACTAAGGGTAGAAAATTCCGAAAATAGGGGAAAATCTCTAAAAATATCTAGGTGAAGTTAGGTTAATATAAACAGTTGTTATCTTGCAATGAGTCTTATAGGTATATGTAATATGTATATAGACGAAAAGTCTAGGTCGATATCGTCCAAAGTTAAAATCAACTCAAATTCTAAAAGTAATTTTATACGTACGAATTGGAGAAATAAGACTAAATGAGTCTCGAACTCTAAATTCAATTAGGTAAAAATTTACTACTCAATTAAATTGGACCTATATAGGTACAATACGATAATCTAAAATTTATATGATGCATCCAAATGAGATACCCTTCAAATTTTAAATGGATATTAAACAATGCAATGACCTAGATCTAGGCCAAAACCCCGACTAATCAATAAAAATTATATATATACCTCCTGTATATACGGATAACTCATACTTTGTTTTAGCCTAACTCAAGCTATCATTTATATTCCAGACATATTTAATTGTCATAACATGCTCATATAGCTATCTAAGCCCTATTTTAATAATATAAAAACTAGTCTGACTCGAGTTCTTTCAAACCAACTCTAGACTGGATTAAACTAGGCAAAATTATAAGCGGGTAAAACCCTTACCTGAAGGTGGGTTTTATATAGGTAGTCGCCCTTAGTACCCTATAATACCATAAGTCTAGATATTGCGCTAAAAACAATAATACTCATCTACTCTACGCCTCTCTAGGTTTAAGAAAATTTAAGACATACAGCTATTAGAATCCATAGGGAATGAAACAACTATATCACTAATTCACTGCAACTTGCATATAAGCCCGCTCACGATATACATAAAGTCAAAGTCACCAGGCTCACTAAAAATTTGATAAAAACTATATATAAAACTCAAAAAGAAATCATATAAATAAGCCTTAAGACAACGTGAGGTGAAATTATGGTAAAAAATAATACGAAAGATCTCATCCTTAAGGGTTATTAATTATAGAAGTAAAATGCGTCTACATAGTCTGTGTTAAGTGGGGTTCTATAACACAATCACTTAACACGTCATGTGATTTAAAAGTCTAATCCACAATAAAAGAAAATAATAAATCTAAAAAGAGCTCTAATGGATCTGTGGTCCAAGCTCCAAACACATCGACATATCTACGATAAGTTCGGAGTTCAAACCTACAACAGAACTCGCTACAAAGTAAAAAACTAACTCTATATGATGTATAGTTGTAAGATCCTTCAATTTAGTTCCATATCTAATACATATTGGTTAAGATCATGTTTATAAGTGAGAGTGGGTTATAGATTTTTAAATTAGTTAACTACATTTAAAGAAATAATTTAGGCATATTATATTACACTTTGGGTTAGATGGTTACAAATGATATCAAAGTCTCCCAGTTCTGTATTAGATGGTAGGGTAGACTAGGGACATTGGTTAGTCTATCAGTCATAACTCATAGAAAGTCATGAGCTAAGGCTAGCAATAAATCAAGTGTATGAATTTTAAAGGTAAAATGTTTTAAGGTGGATGGATTTTGAGATCACTCAACTTAATCCTGTATCTAATAACTATTGGGATAAAATTATATTTATATGTGGGAGTAGACTATAAATTTTTAACTTAATTAACTACTTCTAAAGAAATAACTTAAACTCATTACATTGCACTTTGGGCCGACCGGGTCCTGATAATAGTCGTAATGTGCGCTCACATTAACAATAATATTAACTTAATCACGAACAATGCAAAACAAATAAATAAACAGCTACACACTCGTCACATAAATTGAGACATGATAATCAATAAATAAATAAAATAATAAATATATAAAAATAAATAATATACTATTCATAAAATATAACATAATTATATTATATAAATATGCACTTGAGTTAATAATAATACATATATAAGTAAATTAATAATTAGATAAATAAATAAATAAATAGTTAATGTCAATTAATCATGAATAATAATAATATAGCTATCAAATATATGAATATATAATTAAATACAAATAAATAATAATATATGCACAAGTGAATAAATAAATAAATAAAATTTGATAAATATAAATAAGTTTAATATTAATAAGTAAATATATCATTAATAATAATAACTAATCATATTGGCATTTATTATATTTAATAATTATTTAAATAATAATAAATAAATTAATAAAATAAATAGACAAAAAAATAAACAAATAAAATAATCATAATATAAACGTTGTCAAAATATATAAATATGTATTTAAACTAATATATGGCTTTCCAATATCAAAAACGAACGAAAAGGGCCCGAAACTAGGTTGTCCAGTCAATTGGAGGAGATGTAGTGAGTCGATTTGACCAAGTCAGCTGGCTGGGTTGGACTGGGATGAACTCAATGGACGGGGGCACAAACATGGGTAGACAAGTAGGTTGGCGTACATGAATAAGGCTCGGGCTAATGAATGCGACGCGGACATGGTGACAGACATGGACATAGCCAATCAACGGGCTGCAAGTTCCGTCTGAAAAAAAATAATATTTTGAAAAAAATAAAATATAAATGAACCTAGGATAGATGGTGGGTTAGCGGGTAGATAATCAGGGCTCGGGCTGGTGGACATAGCACAGGCAAAAGGGCCCAATTGGGCCGCCCCTGCCCGTTGAAAAAATATAAAATATAAAGAACCAAGCATGGGAATGGAATGTCCTTTTTTAATGAAGAAGGTTTTGCTTATCAAAGGCAAAAATAAGAAAACAATACATTGCGCATCCGGGGAATCGAACCCCGGTCAGTACCGTGGGAGGGTCCTATGATACCACTACACCAGATGCGCTATTGGTGGTTTCCAAGAAAAAACTAGTAAAACACAAAATGTAGTACAATTTATGTCATTAGTAGCTACCATTATTTACTATAATAAAAAGTAAGAGTTTCAACTGATCCAAATATAACAAAATAAATCAAATTATTAAAATATACCTTTAAAATTATAGATTATTTTTAAAATATCAAATTATTATAAAATAGTAATAGATGCGCATGGCGCTTATATATTAAGTTGTGATCTGTACTTTCCCCAAACGTGTTATATTGATCTTAAAGTCACCAATTTGAGATGATCGCCCTTACACAACTCAAAATAGAAGTCTCAAAAGATGGGCCTTTAAAGGACTTCTGATGGTTGAAAACTGACAATAAATTCATCCATCTCCTACAAACCAGTCCTTTCAAAGTCGTGCAAACTTTTTATCCAAAAAAATTCGCCCATCCCCATGGCCCATGAGCATTGCCGAAAGGGTTTGCGCTGCAGAGGGCTGAAGAGATCTCCTGACTTTTAAGCTGCACGAAAAATGTAGTGCAATTTACAGCTTCACCATAGTGGCTTCCGCTGCAGTAGCTTCTTTTTAGGACTTGTTCATAAAGCTAAGTCTACATATTGCACCACGGCCTATATTAGACATAAATTTAATTTCTAGAGAGACTTTTAACCTTATGATAACTCAACAATATAATTCATTATGTTCCTTTCATTATATTTTAATTGGTTCAATACTCTATTTTTAAACAGAGCTCAAATTTTGACTGCCATTTATTAAATAATAAGAATTGAAAACGCAAAATCGTGTCATTGCATATCACTAAAAGCTAATATATCAGCCATACAGTTTTTTCACTCAAACGAACATAATAAGGTTAACATCCTACTCCGACAGAAACAATATCTGTGAGGTCCACCCTCAAACAAGCAGGCATTCTCATAGAGTGCAAACCATTTCAGCACTCAAAAGCTGCCCAAGACCCTCTCACGAAACCATTCATTGCTCAGTTTTTTCGCTATCCAAGAGTGGAAATTTTTGAGTTTCCTCAACATTTGTTTCCGTAGCAGAAGCCTCAGTTTCTTCCTCATTAACAGGATTATCCTGCATCTGAGTAATTACATGGACGTTCATTAAACAATTGCCAGTGGAATTACTGAGGAGAAAACTATTAAACAAAAACAGCAGGTTGTCTAAGTACCCCTAGCTGCTTGAGGCTGGTTTGGACATCATCTTGCTGCTTCTGAAGAGTGGTTCTCAGCTCTTGAAAATCCTAGACAAATAAACAAAATTTTACAGATGGGAAGATGGACTCAAACAAACAAAACAAAAACGTCAAAACACTTTACCAATCTCAGGTGTTCTACTTCAGTATTAAGCGATATCTTCAGTGTACATAACTCCTGATAATAAAAACAGCAGGTTTAAGATCCAAATATTACAGTGTTTTCAGCTCCAAACTGCTAAAACATTTAAAAATCAAGAAGCAATATGTAAATCAAAGGCACCCAAATGCACGTTTAACTAATCGACAATAAACCAAAATAAAAAACTAAGAAAAAAATAGCAAAAAAGAAAACACAAAAAAGATAAGAAATAAAAATCTATTTGTATGTCACCTAACTATAACTGCTCTTTGATAGTCAAAGATCCAATAATAAGAAACATTATATATGTCAAAATAAATATTAAATGGTTTCCTTTTCTAAAAGCTGGAGCCCTTGGAATACTTATCTAAATTTTCATAATATCGTAGCCAAATGGTCCCGGTGGTCATGGGTTTAATTCATGGAAACAACTTATTCTATAAAATGCAGAGTAAGGCTACCAAAGTAGACCCCTAGCAATGCGACCCTTATTGACCACGCACATGGGGAGCCTTTGTGCAAGTGACTACTCTTTTGACCAGAGCTAAAAAGTGTAGATTCTGTAAACAGATAGGTGTTAAGTTTGAATCCTGTAAGAAGTATAATACCTGGAGAAATATTATGGTGTCTTAATTTATTTCCAATGGACAATTATCCTCATGCTTGTTCACGTGCAAAGTAGCTATAATCTTGCTTGCACTTTAGGGGGAGGGTTAAAACAAATATTGAACAGTTCTCATTTCCTAAAAGCTTGAGCTTTCGAAACAAATAGTTGAACCATATAAATTTTCTACACAAATGATCCAATTGGAAGCTCAGCGCACTCTCTCAACCACATGTACAAATCTAACGAATATTTGGTACAAGTCCAAACCTCCAATAATGGTGGGAAATATAAAATATTATCCAATCAAGGTTATCAACATGAGCTTAGAAAATCTCAGAAAGCAACATGCTGTAAGTAAAATTATCCACTAGATACCCTAATGGTGCTGGGACATGGATCCTAATTTTTACCGACGGCTTCTTCCCCAACCATCCTTATATGGGCTTGGGACTAACAATCTACACGCTAGAGTATCACGACAACAAATATCACCAACTAATAAAAACATAATAAAAGGGGAAAAACGCAACCAAATGATTTGGTGAAAACACATTAACTCAAAAAACAACTGGTATTTCATAGGGATCATGAAAAATTTAAAATTGATCGTGAAAATAATTGAACAAATTATATGAACCAAAATATATCCAGCCATAAAGAAAATAATGTCATTTTTTTAGCAATTTTGACCTATGTACCAAAAGCATGAAAGAAGAGGAAACTGCGAGAGATGAATTATATTTAAATACACACAGAGAAAGAAGGAAGCTAATTTGACGCAGCCCTTACATCACGATAAATCTTAACTTGCGTGTCTAGCTTTGAACGCCAATTTTGTAGTTCCTGCACCATTCATATAAATAATATGATCAAATATGCCTACTAGTCTCCAAAGATAGGGTTTTTTTTTTTTTTTGTCAATGACTAAAGATAGAACCAAATTACACACATAAAAAATAAAAAAAAAATCAACGAAAAAAACCTATCATAAAAATCATATCTCCGTACCTGCTTCAATCCTTGGACTTTGGCTAAGAGTTCCGACCTTGAATCATTCAGATCCTGAAAAGAATGCACAGAATCCCTACACTACTATCAAAATCTCCAAAAGGACGGGGGAAAAAATGATCAACATTACCGCAATCTTGGAGGTGATCATCGCATTTTCCTTACTCTGAAAAAAAAAAAAACAAACCAACCAACACACATCATTAGTTCATGAAACCGGGAAAAAACTAGGGTTTCCAAACAAGAACCCAGGCAATATCAAGCTGCAAAACCTAAAATACATGCTAACAAAAACGCACGCAAGTATTTTTAAAATAAAAATGTGATTAAAGGTGGGAAGCGAACAAGAAAGGGAATCCGGAGAGAAAAGCAGACTGACCGACGAGGACAGTGGAGCGGCGACGGGTGGTGATGAGGCCGAATCCGCCATCGGCCCCCTACGATTTAGATTTGGTTGGCGACGCAAATATCACCCAACTAAAACACTAAACAACGGCACTCCACTCTCGAATCGCACCCAATGTCGCGATCGCCTCAATTTTTTCCGCAATTTACGTAAAACACCTTCGGGTTTATAAAATTGTAATTTTGAGTCATTGACACGACGGTTTAAACTTTTGAATTGCAAAATGTGGCGGGATTCGATTACTGATTGCTGATACGTTTACAGGCCGGGGCCGCGTTTGACTTTTTTGTTCAACAGATTACCCTCCTCCAGTCGTATGCATATTTCCCAAACTTCTATATACAAAACGAACATATAACTCGTAGCATTTCAGCAACGAATTGGATTACACGCCTTCTACTATTTCCGAATAGATTTTAGAAATTTTCCTCACGAAAATCGAACTTGGTTGACGTCTTACGCGAGAAATCGCTAGCCAATCCTCGCTACACTCGAATCAAGTTCTGAGGCCCGCAATAGAACACGCCTACAACACATAACCATACAGAAACTTCGATATCAACGCTAGTAGTTGAAGCATGTATCAATCATAGTGTGGAAGGATATAAAGATCTAAAAGTATAATAATGTATTTAATTAGGTTAAAAAAAAAGACGGACTAACGCGCTGGTGGAAGTGGGGGAGCGCCACGTGCTTGAAGATGGTGCGCGCTAGTTGGGGTGGGCGAAGTGGGTCTTGACACGGGTGCCGGAGACGATGTCGAGGCCGTTCTTGGCGTGGTGGAGGGATTGGAGCATGAAGATAAGAGCCGATCGGACGTCCCCTTCCTCGTACACGCTGGTACAGTAGCTGTGCATCTCTATCACCCTGTCCTTGTCCGTATCCCCACCTCCTCCATCACCCCTCCGAACCACTCGAACAACCCCCGCCTCCCCCATCCCCCAATAAAAGTATTCCCTCTTCGTCTTCCCCGCCTTTGATCTGCCCCGCCTTGCGCCTCCCTTCCTCCAAATCCGCGTTTGCCTCTCGTATGTTGTTCATGTTGTATGGGATTGAAAAAATCCCACATCTAATTGGTGTGGGGTGTGGGGTGTGGGAGGGGCTCTCTCCTTATAAAAGGGACCCTCCCCATCTTTAGTTTTTCATCCCATGATAATATCAAAGTTATCAACTTCCTTTTCATCATTGGTAATTTTTTCTTTATCTCTTTGTAATATTTTTCTTTAGTGAAATATTATTTTGGTATTATTCGACGACGTAGGCAATTGCCGAACCTCGTTAAATTCTAGTGTTTATTCTTTTCTTTTCTTGTCTATTTAATAGCTATTGTCGGGTATAGTTTGTGTTAATTATTATGTTATTTATATTACTTGTCTTAATAAAATTCTGTATAAGAGTTGGTTTTTAAGCGGACTATCTTGTCCCACCAACTTTTCTGGGAATTTTATCTTAGGGTGATTTTTTAGTATAATAGTTTTTACGTTTGTCATATAGGTAATAGTTCTCATAGTAAACTAGTTATCTTTGGTAAAATTACTCATTTTTTCACAACAGTTCATAATGTCCTTGACTACGTTTTTCAAGGGCGTCGCGCCATACCCATCCCAACCAGGAGCAGCGCGTCGTACTTCTTATAGTCCTGCGCCGGTGCAACGTATGGTCCGTCGATCAACAGCCTTGGGATGATATATTAATCTATCTGAATGTGTTGCAATTTATTATATTATAAGAGCAGTAGATCAAATGATGGCTAATTAGTATTATATATATAAGCTAACCTTGTTACGGGTTTTTGGCCATTTGGGATGTCTGCTCTTGGTAGGCCGCTCTGACCTGCATTAGGCCTCTGGCATACCCGACCATATCATAATTTATCATTCGTTCCAACAAAATTTATATACAGAGTCAAAATTTCAACTAACTGTTAGCTGGAAGATTAAGTAAGTGTACCTAGGAGATAACTTATTTGAGCCCATTTGTCCAGTCCCCAACTGTGCGAATGTGAATGCTTATGTAATCGTCTCCTGGACCAGAAGTGATCTATCCAGAAGGGGTGCCTGTAATTAAAACAATCCAACTTGTGATTGAGCGTCGATGTCCATGGTCAATATATACAAGAGTGACAGACTAAAATATTTATTGTTTGATACCACTGAAAAGGAGATACATCAGTGCAATTGACGAAAATATACTGCCCGCTCTTGTATCTAAATCCACGAGGTTTGGACATAGTGAGGGAGAGAACGTTTCCCGGATAGACTGCCACCTACAACAATAAAAACAAAAACACTGTTAATCAATTCGAAATTGTTTGATCATGTGCATTTGATCAATGTGAAATGAATTTCATGGCAAGCCCATTAGATAATAGATGTACCTTCAAAATTTCTACGGATTTGTAGCCGGACCGAAAGGCACGAATTAGGCGCTCACAAGCATACAGTAGCACCGTGATCGCCAGGTACATCCATGTCTACGAAGAGTATCAAATTTGCAAGAGCAGTTGATGATAATTTTCAAGTACTGTTAAAAAATGAAAAGGCGTGATTAATTTACCGTTTTCTTGTACCACTTCTTGCTAAGGTAGAGGAAGATGCCATGAATAAAGAAAAGAATATAGACCATGACGAAAGGGTGGTGGGAATACCAAAAGACATTGAACACGGTCAACTTCCTCAAAACCATTGGCAGCTTCAATTTGTTGCGGCGGAACCATGGCTGGGCCAAGGTGTAGGCGATGGCCATGAGCACCACCCCTCCACCCATAGTTTGGCGGACGTCCGTCGCCGAAAAAAAGCTTCATGGGCTCGTACTCGGCATCTGTGGCATGCAAAAGGCGGGAGAAATCGCAAGTCAGATGTCCAAGGGCATGGACACCGACTCCAATCGCGATTCCAAATGCAATGACCTTGTGAAAGTTGATGTTATCATCAAAAGGTACCACGACCCCGAGCTTGGTGCGGCTCCTAAGCCAGGTGATGGTGTTCCTACAGACAGGGAAGAGAATAAGAGCCATGTTGAGCTTTAGAGTTTCTGCACCTCCCTTGCCGTGGTAACGCAATAGCTCATTGTTGGGTTAATCTTACATCTCATTTAGAAGCAACCGGTGATTTGTATGTAAGTTAATGAGAAAGTCTTAATTCTCAAGGTAGCTTTTGGATTAAGAAAGACCCGTGAACCTGCAAGTTATTTTTAGGGCCCGAAAAGCCCAACGAGTGGTATGAGGGCCATTGGTTAATTCTACTATGTTCTGGTTGCGGTTGCGGCTTTGGTTAATTTTAGTAATTTTATTATGCTCTTTGGTTGTGGCTTGTGCTGATCTTCCATATCAGAAAAAATTTTCCTTAAACCAGTTGGTTTTCCGCATTGAGAGCTATTAAATAGACATTGTAGCAGAAATGACAGAAGCATCCACATTGAAGGAAACAGCTTCTTCATATTCAATTTTGGGAAGAACGGCTGTTACAAATCCAAGACATGCTGTGGAGATTTTTTATGGTACCGGTCATTTCGGTATATGGCAAAGTGAGGTTCTAGATGCCCTCTTTCAACAAGGTCTAGACATTGCCATCGAAGAAAAGAAATTAGAAGATCTTAAAGAGAAAGAATGGAAGACGCTGAATAGAATGACATTTTGAATTATCCTTTGGGATGAAAAACTAAAGAGGGGTAATTCAAAATTACCTACTTCCCTTTTTACCAATGATAATTTGTTCTTCCTCTCTTTGTAATATTTCTCTTTAGTGAAATATTATTTTGGTAGTATCCGAAGACGTAGGCAATTGCCGAACCTCGTTAAATTATGGTGTTTGTTATTTTTCTTTTCTTGTCTATTTAATAGCTATTGTCGGGTATAGTTGGTGTTAATTATTTTGCTTTTTATATTACTTTTCTTCATAAAATTCTGTCTAGGAGTTGGTTTTTAAGCAGATTATCGTGTCCCACCAACTTTTCTGGAAATTCTATCTTAGGGTGATTTTTTAGTACAATAATTTTCACATTTGTCATCTAGGTAATAGTTCTAATAGTAAAATAATTATTTTTGATAAAAATTACCTGTTTTTTGCAACACCCATGACATGACATGGTAAATTGCCGGGTGTTTGTATTGGATGAATTTGTAGGTGAAGAGAGCTGCGCACGCGGAGAGCAAAAGGGCGACTACCCTTCTCTAGTTGTCTTGCAGGAAATAGGCCACCCTTTTGTACCACCGCCCAAAAAGGGGTTGGGCTCTTTGGAAGGCACCAGCTTTTGGCTTAGCATCTGACTCAAAACGCGACTGTCCGTGACCAATTTTGTCGACGGGTTCGGTGCATGTATAAGTGGGATCTTCAGGTTTTGAATCTGTACAAATGAATTTCCACAAGCAATATTGGATGTGTAATATGTTTTCCCTGAATTGAACTCTATTAGTTTTTATCTTGTTTTAATGGTACGTTTCGAGAAATTATAGATGGACAGACCTCAATGTATCCGAGGTTGTCTGGGTCAAATTCTTCCATGATCAGAGCTGTGTATTCGTCTTCTCTGTCTTTAATATTTGACAGATTATTAGCCGAAGCGCTAACTGTAATTATCTGAAAGTAAAGATCAGAAAATTATGCTAGACGAGTATCTAATGACCGTAGTTAAAAATAAAGGTTGTGGATTCATCGTTTCACTTCTTTTACTTCTTCCTTTGTGATTCCTCCATCGGCATTTTTGTCCACCCTAAATGGCAAGTGCAATTTAGTAAAAAGATCAACATAAGAAAAAGGATCTCTTTGAGCGAGTGATCAATTTGGTAATGTGCATGTCAAAGAAAGTTTGAAGACGAGAATAGAAACTCGGGTCGGACAACTGCTCCCAGAATCCTCTAAGCTCGTCCTTGGTCACAGAAACAGCTGGAAGGCCCCTTCGTCGAGCTAGAGCATTGAACAACTCGCCAGCAAATTCTTTCGACTCTTTCATCCCTACAAAGAGGAACATGCACGAAGTTACTACTTAGTATTCTATCCAACCTGGTTTCATAGTGAATGACGATCGGAGACGAAGGAGAGGTAAATACCAACGCAATGGCCAAAGTGGGATTTGGGTAGCTTTCCATCGGTGGCGAGCTCGTCGAACCGCTGCTCCACCTCCTTCCATCCATCAACTTTGCTTGTCATGAACTTGAGCCCATTGATGGCACGGGCGGCTCCGGACTTGCTACGGTCGAGCTTGAGCAGGGGCCGAGAAGGGGCGAAACGGCGGGAGACCAGTCGGAGTAAGAATGAGAGCTGGGAACCCACAGAGGAGGGCCTCCTCTCAAGGCTCCGGAGCAGCGCCACATCGACCTTGCTACCGCTCCTGACGTCGCCCACGGCGATGGAGTCCTCCACGACGTTGAGCGTTTTCACAACATTACGTCTTTTCTAGGTATGACAAGTATACATAGCACGTTGAGATTCGAAAGTCAGAGCACCAAAAAACCATCTTTTTTTCATTTTTTTCTTTTTCTTTTTTTTACAAGGCAATTTTTCAATAAACACACATCTATCCAATTAATAAAATTAGTATAATGAGGGGTAAGCATAATTCGGTTTAAATCGAATAAACTGACTGAACGAAACCCAATTTTAAATTCTGTTCGGTTCTAACAAAATTCGGGTCGGCTTTCGGTTGGACCAGTGAAGAATTTATAGAGGTGTATTAATTTCGGTTCGGAACCGACCAGAACCGAAAACCGGCAGCCAAACCGACTAAACTATAAAACCTTAAACATAACCTCTCCCACCCACAACCCTCCATCGCCGCCATCGCCTCTTACTTAAAATCTGCCATAATCATCCACCGCCTCCGCCACCATTCTCCTCCCTCCAACCTCTATGCCCCTCCCTCCATCTGGCTGATGTCTTCTCCAATCTATGAATCACCAGACCGTCTTCCTTTCTGGGTGTGTATCCTCTTTTCATCAAGGGACGTCACCTCCTTCGCCAACCATTTCGTCCAAGAGATAACTTTTCTGTGATTGAGATTGCATTTTTTATTTTTCTCAATTGTTTCTTGTCTTATTCGTTTCATATTTGTGAGATGAGATTTGTAATTTGTTATTTTAATTTGCCTTTAATTTTCCTTCATGTTCTTGTTTGTGGTTGTGATTTTCGGTTTATTTTCAAGCAGTTAGAAGTAATTTTTTTGGGAGTATTGTCAAGCTTTATGAAGATGTTAGTAAAGTCTGGTGTTTCGTGTATTTTTTACTTCTTTGGAGAAGGCTTTAAAAGCTGTTGTGTACAAACCGACCGAAAAACCGAACCGAACCGAAGGTTTCGGCTCGGCTTGTCCTAGATGATCGGTTCGGGTCGGTGGAAAAATATAGCCACCGAAGTTAAATCGGAAATTCGGTTTGGTGGTTCAAGAACCGAATGAATGCTCTCCCTTATTTAAATAATTAGCACTCTTGGATACATCATGAAGAGCAACAAAGACAAGAAAGTAGCTTTGGAAAAAAGAAAAAAAAAGGACATAAAGAGACCTTCAAATTCTCAATTTCAACATTCACTCCAAATATTTTTTACATTTAGACTCGATGAGTGTGATGATTTTGAATAAAACATGCTCACCACGTCCGTGACTCGTGCTGCAAAGTTGTACATCAACTATATTGCGTTGTTAAAACTAAGTAGGAGAATGAAAATGTCTACGGGCAGAGCACCTACCCAACAATGTATTGGGTGTAATAAAACGTGGGGCTCCTCCATTACAAGGTTTGAGCTACCAATGTGCCCGAATGTGGACTTATTTTGACGCTACTTGTTGGGAAATTAGACATGCCAATTAGGGACTTGATGTCAACCGTTTTACAAAGTGATAAAATATAATAAAATGCTTTTAAGGAGTGGATGTAATTACTCAAACAAAAGAAAGAGGATTCACAACAGTCCGAGTGACAAAAATTTTCGCGCTTTTCATTCGAAAAAAAAGTAAAAATTTCACACTTCTCATTAGAAAAATAAACCCCACACTTTCAATGGCTAAAAACATCGAAAATATCAAATTTCATTCCATATTCTATTTTTTGTTCCCTTAGGGCTTGGATCGAAAGAGAACCGGTAAAAGGATTTTACCAAAAACAAGATCATAATTGCAACTTTTTTTTTCTCAATTGGGGGGGGGGGGGGGGGGGGGAATTGCA
>JAVDBV010051273.1:0-15295 GCA_032619315.1 Piper longum
GAGTCCGATTGGAGCGACTGACCGCCCTGATTGAACTCGACGCCGCAGTTGGTGATCATCACCACCACGACCACCCTTGTCTTCACCACCAATGGAACGATCTCACCGAGATGGTGCCGACCGTTACCCCCGATTGTCCCACCGTAACAATCGCCTGAAAACTGCCGGGAGTTGCCAGAAAATTGCTGGGACCCGTTGGAAAACCGTCGAACTTGCCGAAAAACTAGTTTCGCTTAGTCTTCTGCCGAGTTCGTCTAGTCGAGTTTGATCAAATTTCGAACGCCACTGAGCGCTGAATTCGAGTTCCGACAAATGCGACAAAACCCTAGCCGTCGCCAATTGCTGACGACGCGCGAGGTATAATTTATTTTAATTTAATTATTTATAATCAATGATTATTAGCTTAACTTGCTAGGATGGTTTGATTGGATGATTGGTGTGCTATATATTTTTATGTTAATAAAAATATGTCTCCATGTAGAGTAGGAAAACTTATATTGATTATGATTGATATGCGTTGATTGATGCGTGATGATGTGTGTATGCTATAGTGTGTCTGAATGCATCATGAACGGGCGTTAGTATTTAGTTTTGATGTGTAGCTACAGAGTAGAAGCTTGCCGCTAGGTGCGCAACCACGCTTGGAGCTTCTACCAGGTTCGTTTAGGACTCGTCTCTATTTTTATGCTATTCCATTGTGTTTTGTTTAGAACTGGAAAGAGGACGTATCGAGTGGCATTTTATTGTATCCCACTCTACACGGGCCATTTAGCCAATCGCATTTTCAGATTAATAACCTTCGAGTATGTTTTTGAAATTCAGATCCAGCTCACGATGCCTTCGGGCCTATTTGAGTTCCTCACACCCGGAGAACGTGGAGGTTTACGGGTACTGTTAAGTACAACGCATGTCTAGACTTGTGGTTCAAAGGGTACTAAAGGTGACTGCTTGAGAGTGCTCAGCCTTCATGTTCAAGGCCAGGAGTAATATGGATGATGTAGAGGGATGAGATGAACGAGAATGAATTGATGTGAGAAGCGATAGATGAAATGGCCAAGGCGAGAGAATGATATGGAAAGGGGACGTTGTCGACTCGAGAGCGACGACTCCCATATATGCCCTTGTGAGAGTTTCTTGAGGAAGTATATGGTTTTTATTCAACAGGAGGGTTAGCTCTCTTGTGCTAGTTATTTTCTGAGCTGGTAACACTTGTTAATGATGGTTTTCTTATATATATGTAGGTGAGGATTGTGATGACTAAAAGGTGTCAGGACTGCAGAGGAGCAGCTCAGAATTGTGCACACATGTACCTGCCGTGTGTAATGTTTAATGATTGTGTGTTAATTGTGTGTGATTGAAAATCTTGTTGCTTTATGATTGATAAAAATGCCTATGAAATAAATAGACAAATGTGAATGAACAAGGAACCTTGGAGGTCAGACTCGGTTCAGATGAAAGTGAAAATGATGATGATGGTATGTGAGGATGGATTGTCGTGTTTTACATCGTTTTGAAACCATATGTATATATATATTCTTGTTGTGGACAGGTTGGCCTTTATTGCACTTTTAGGGAAAACCCTGTCCATTTTTCTATAAAAATAGATTTTTTTTGGGATTTCTCGTTTATTGTTTCTGTTCTGTTTTTTATGCATATCATGTAGGACAAGCGTTAGAACCCTCGCATCCCCATCCATGCTCTGCATGTTGCATCTCCGTCTTAAGACGCCGAGGGTAGATCCAGGTCGGTTTAACTGAATCCAATAGATTAGTGAACGGTTCGGTTGCCGGTGACACATCCGAGTCGCTTCACAGAGGAATCGAAGCGGGGTGTTACACATATGCCTCTTCTTATATTTCACCATTCAAGAAGTTTGATTTCACATCAAGTTGAAATTCTTGTAATTTCAATTGAGTTGCAATAGCTAGCATAGTCCTTTTTGTTTACATCCTCACAACCGATGCAAAACTTTTATGGAAGTCAATCCCATGTTTTTGTGAATATATTTTTGCAACTAATCTTGCCTTGTGTTTTTAAATTGATCCATCCACACTGAATATGGTTTTGTACAACCATTTCAATCCAATCACATCATTACCTTTTATTTTTTTCAGCAAGCTCTAATGTTTGATTCTTTTCAATCATCTTCATTTCTTTCATTTATAGTTTTCACTCATTCTATATACTTTATAGCTCATCAAAATATTGAGCCCCTAGAAAAGCAACATTAGATTCCATAATTTTTTGTATTGAATACACCTTACTTTGAGGAGAATTCAAATTAATGTCATCCACCCTTACTTGCCATTCTCTTCAAAGCACACTTGTAGTTGGAGATGGTCAACTAGAAGAACTTAGAATATCTCAATGGTCTTTAAGAACTTCATTAGTAGGTGGTGTTTCATCTCTTTCTTCTTCTACTTCTACATATGGCTACTTTAGATGAGCTTCACCATCACATAGTTTCCTTGTTTCATTTCATCAAAGACCACATCTCTTGAAATTACCAACTTGCTGGTTTTGAGAGCAATAACATATACCCTTTGGGTCCTTCAAAAATCCAATAAATATATATTTCTCACATTTTTCATCAAATTTCCCTCTCTTTCAGGATGGAATGTGAACATATGGAATACATCAAAAAATTCTCAAACTATTCACTTTGGGTTTTGTCTTGTGAAAAGCTTCATATGATATGTGAAAGATCTAGATGGAGATTCAAACTCTAACACCAAAGCATAAAATGATTAAAAGAGTTTAATCTGATCTTAATTAAAAACTGATCGTGAAATGTGAAGTGAATTATACTTTGAATGATAACTGAACAAAATGAGTGTACTCTAGCAAATCAACAAATAATCTATTAAAAAATTTATAACCAATCTTATGTATTGGTGAACTTGTCAAACCATTCATGAGATTTGAAACAAATAAGTTAACCAAAATAGATCAAGAGTAAGGTCAGAAATAGAAACAATGCATCCAAGAATTTTTGAGAGGTTCCCAACTAGTATGTTCTCTCTGAATTTTTTAGAGGTTTTTATGCTTCATTATGGCCAAATCGAATGACTATTACAACCTAAGTATACAACTACTTGTCGTTCACTAAGTAAAACCCAACTGCTTTATAAGGCCACTTGCCTTTCACATTACTTAACCCTGAGTCAGCTTCCCAAGCCACACGTTTGTCCTTCACCCCTTGGCATGTAATTCGACTTCACAACCCGAAACTCAACACTAAAAATTACAATACCACTCAACCCGACTTCACACCTGAATGGGTAACAACCCTTAGTGCAAGCATACAATACAAGATCACACCCGATATTGCCTACAATAATTCCTCACAAGAACAACAAAATCTTTTATATAGAAATCACTTAAGAGATGTAAATACAATAACCAATTATTGCACACTCTCTTCAATCCTAAAGTTGAGAACTTGCAAATGTAGTTTTCTCAAAGCATACACCCAAACTGGAATCCCAGCTCTTATTTTGTTTCACTTTTCTCCTTATGATAATAATAATCAAGCTCCAAACTTTTTTAATAGTTCAAGCTTCCTATTTATAGCCAAATAGTTTCAAAGTGTATCACTAAAGGCTTCAACCATTTGAGCATTAATATTGAGTAGAGTCATCAAAACTTTAGCATTAATTTTCCTCTCAAGCTTGAATTCAAATTCAAAGAAGTCCAAAGCTCTAGGCTCCACATAGACATTCTGGTCTTCAAGGTTGTAACGACCTGCCATTTTTCACAATATTATGGGCCTTACTAGCCAGGTGTTACCCAAAAATATAACTAACTGACCCACCCCAACCGGATCGGGTGTTTCTTAAATGCTACATAATTTCTATTAAAGCAAATAAGTCTAAATTATTAAATAATCATCCCACAATCTTGGACCATTTCCCATATCCACATTTATAACACAAAAGAATAAAAAAAAAAGTTCACTCATTATCCCTTCACCAAACATGAGTTTGTAAAAGAACCCCCAACCATACTTCTATTCCTTCTTAAATAAGCTGAAATCAAACAATCTTTATTGGCCTACATACCCAACTCGGGATCAAGCTCAATGTAGTTCTACGGGCTCTCAGGTCATTCTGAGATTACGGGCTCTCAGGCAATGCTGAGATTACGGACTCTTAGGTCATGCTGAGATTACGGACTCTCAGGTCATTCTGAGATTACGGGCTCTCAGGTCATTTCGAGATTACGACTCTCATGTCATGCTGAGATTACGGGCTCTCAAGTCATTCTGTGATTACGGGCTTTCAAGTCATTCTGAGATTACGGCTCTCAGGTCATGCTGAGATTACGGCCTCTCACGTCTCTCTAAGATTACGGGCTCTCAGGTCATTCTGAGATCACGGGCTCTTAGGTCACTCTAAGATTATGGGCTCTCAGGTCATTCTAAGATTATAAGTTTCTCCTTGTTCCCCATGCTCTTCTCTTCTCCTCACCTCATCTTTGGCACAAAAAACCAAACCAAGTTGTCTTTTTCTTTAACCCAACCAGATCATATTCTTCCCTAATCCCCCACATCGTTGTCCATCATCCAACCCCCATGCGTAGAACTCATGACACACGAACCGGACACGTAGACGAGATGTAAGAACGTTGCCAAGAGGGGAGAGTATTCGGGAGAAAAAATTAGAATGACACATGGGGTCAGAAGAATTCCCCACCCCCCTCTCGAATTTATAGGTGTGGTATTTATAGGTGTCAAAAAAAAATGAACAGTCGTCTAGGAAATCAAATGGTTGTCTAAGAAAACGAACGATCAATGATAAAAATGAACGGTCAATGAGAACGAATAGTTGTCTCGTCATACAAAAGTTTGACTTGACTAACAATAACAGTAGAACTGACCGGTTCAGACTATAAGAGCCTGGTTTGAATCTCAAGTTTTAACCGAATAGAATCAACCGGGTAGAGAATATAACATAATTAATCATAATAATTTTCCAATGTTCGATCCTTCCCCGACCGAGTCAAAATTTTATTTTAACTTTATTTTATTTTATTTTTTTCTATGATCTTTACAATCTCCCCAACTTAGAAATATTACGTCCCCAAAATATTATAACATCAAGATGACAATCATGATTAATTATATCTTCGGGATCTCAGCCTGCTCCTGTTGTTGCTTTGGAGGCTGACAACAGTTTTTCTGCATGTGTTCCGTCCTTCCATAGTTGTAGCACTGACAAGGCTTGTTGCATTGTCCTGAATGCATCTTGTTGCAATTCCTACATCGTCTATACGGAATCTCCTTAAACTTCCTTTTGAGGTCCCCATTTACGTTCCCTTGTTTTTGTGCATAATCATGCACGAATACCAACTCATGAGTAGTGGCTGCATTGATCACCTCAATTATAGTACCCCTTGGCGCTGTCACAACCCTACTTCTCAATTCTGGCTTCAACCCCCAAAAGAATTTATCAGCTCTAGCCTTATCAGTTGCCAAAATCCCAGATGCAAAACGCTCCAGCTGTAAAAATTTCTCAGCATATTCGTGGACTGAATCCTCCTGTTGAGCCAGGGTAGCAAATTCCAGTGTTTTCTTCTGGACAACAGACGCTAGAAAATTTTGTCCATTGAAAGCTGCTACAAATTCTGCCCATGTGATGGAAAAAATCTACGTTGATGGAATGCAGTTTTTTCTATGGATTTCCACCAGTAAGATGTTTCCTCCTGAAGCATTCATGTTGCCAATCTTACTTGATGGCGGTGGGGCACAGATAGAGCCCTGAACGCTTTTTCGGTAATATATATCCAGCTCTCGGCACCACTTGTCAGACTACCGGTGGCACTGGATTTTCCACAGTGTAAAAGTCACTATCATCAACAACTCGCGGCACCACTTGTCGGACTACCAGTGACACTGGGTTTGTAAGCTCCCCTCACTTGCCCGGGTCAGCTAACCCTGCCCGCCCTTAGGCACTCCCCTAATAACCATCCGGGATGATTCTGGGACCCGCTGTCGAGTTTGAGGCTTCATTCCCTACTACCACTCCCGGTAACCGTTGAACAATATTTTGAACCATAGAATTTGTACTTGTTGACGCCTACACCAGTCCCTGTATGGCTGTCAAGATATGAACCAATACATCCACCATGTTCAAATTTGACGGAGTAGATCGGTTTGTATTTCGACGAGTGCCTGCCATTTGAAAAGTCGAAAAATTTTCCCTTATGGCTCATTAATATGTGCTTTCTTTTTGAGTGATGACTTAAGTATATTAGCGAATGAATTTGTTAATTTAATAATATTCAACAATGGGAAAAAATAATTACTAGACTTTTGAACAAAGTACTTGAGTCATAAGATGTGAGCTAGTGGGAAACTTGGCTCTGATACCACCTGTAACGACCCACCATTTTTCACAATATTATGGGCCTTACTGGCTAGGTGTTACCCAAAAATATAACTAACTGACCCGCCCTAACTGGACCAGGTGTTACTTAAATGCTACATAATTTCTATTAAAGCAAATAAGTCTAACTCATTAAATAATCATCCCACAGTCTTGGACCATTTCCCATATCCACATTTATAACACAAAATAATAAAAAAATAGAAGTCCACTCATTATCCCTTCACCAAACCTGAGTTTGTAAAAGAACCCCCAACCATACTTCTATTCCTCCTTAAATAAGCTGAAATCAAACAATCTTTATTGGCCTACATACCCAACTCGGGATCAAGCTCAATGTAGTTCTACGGGCTCTCAGGTCATTCTGAGATTACGGGCTCTCAGGCAATGCTGAGATTACGGACTCTTAGGTCATTCTGAGATTACGGACTCTCAGGTCATTCTGAGATTACGGGCTCTCAGGTCATTCCGAGATTACGACTCTCATGTCATGCTGAGATTACGGGCTCTCAAGTCATGTTGTGATTTCGGGCTTTCAAGTCATGTTAAGATTACGAGCTCTCAGGTCATTTTGAGATTATGTGCTCTCAGGTCATTCTGAGATTACGGGCTATCAGGTCATTTTGAGATTATAAGCTTCTCCTTCTTCCCCACGCTCTTCTCTTCTCCTCACCTCATCTTTGGCACAAAAAACCAAACCGAGCAGTCTTTTTCTTCAACCCAACCAGATCATATTCTTCTCTAACCCCCCACATCGTTGTCCATCATGCAACCCCCATGCGTAGAACTCATGACATGCGAACCGGACAAGTAGACGAGATGTAAGAACGCTGTCAAGAGGGGAGAGTAACTGGGAGAAAAAATGAAAATGACAGATGGGGTCTATTGTATTTTTTCCCCCTCTCGAATGACTGAAGTGTGGTATTTATAGGTGTCAAAAAAAATGAACGGCCGCTTAGGAAATCAAATGGTTGTCTAAGAAGACGACCGATCAATGATAAAAATGAACGGTCAATGAGAAAATGAATGGTTGTCCAGTCATATAAAATTTTGACTCGACTGACAATAACGGTCGAACCGACCGGTTCAGACTATAAGACCCTGGTTTGAATCGCGGGTTTTATCCGAATAGAATCAACCGGGTAGAGAATATAACTTAATTAATTATAATAATTTTTCAACGTTCGATCCTTCCTCGACCAAGTCGAAATTTTATTTTGATTTTATTTTATTTTATTTTTTTCCACGATCTTTACAAAGGTTCTACCAAAACTTTAGCTCGTTCCCAAGTCCAAGATACCTTGACCGAGATCAAATCTGTGCTCAACAATTTCATGTCCACAACATGATCAAATACAATCTAAAATGTCACTACATTCTGAATTGAAAAATTGCAATTGAACTTATAATACACTTGCTCTAGTTCAACCGAATTTTCGAATTTAAAACTTTGTGTTTCTTCACACAACATTCATATCATAACAATTTTTATCTTTATGAGACAAGTGTTGAATCCATTTGCTGAGCCTCTTTAGTTCTTATTCATAATAGCCATTACACATCATTTCATTAATTTACACAAACATCTACTCCAATAAAATATTATAGCATTTTACTTACAACCATTCACAACAGTTCATCATATCACATTTCTCACTCATTCTCAGTAGGTAAATGTGTGCATATTGCATCGCTGCTCCTTCGTGGTCTTGATGGTGCTCACTCATTCACGTTCTCACCTATATATATAATACGGAAAAGTCAGTAATTATTGTTTCTGGTCTAGAAATAACTAAATAATCAAACTGACACATGAGAGATGACTTTCATGTTAATCAATCATATATTTTTCTGCATTAGAATCACTCATAAAGTAGGAATTGTAGTCTTTGGCTTGAATAGAGTTCCATTCTAATTGGTCTTATGCCTCGGCATTTTCATACTATCCCACGCTCAAAAAGTCCATTATACTAAAGCCGCCCTCTACATCCTTTGTATATCTTCTGGTACTAAATATAGAGGTCAATTACTCACAGGCAAATGCCTTCATTACTTTTGAATCCATATGTCTTGAAATACGCTACATTGCCGTACCTGTAATCCTCCTCACTTGCCCGGGTTTAGGAACTAAAAATGTGGAGTTGTTAGGATCCCCTGCGAATGGAATGACCAACTTACCAATCCAGAGCCCGCTTTGACTGGCACGTGCACCCGCTCGTGGTACTTGCGAGTCGACTTTCCCCTTATCTCACAACTCACTTGTAAACTGATAAAACTATATATACATAGGCCTAAGTAGGGATTATAATATAATAGGTCTGAAGGAATCATGATCTAGATCTGGGTTCTTAAAACAAACGTGAGGGAACTCATCCTCGAGGGTGTTTAATCTGAAAATTCAATCGACTAAATGGCCCATGTGGAGTGGGATATGATAAATTCACCACTCGACACGTCCACTTACCTATCAAATCAAATCACAATTGAACACTATCAAATCTAAACTAATGCCTACCATCTTCATAATGCATTCATATATCCTAAATATCACACTCATATCAATGCACTCACATCAATCCACATCATGATTTTCTAAATTAAGTTGCAGTTAATTAGAAAATCATAATTAATTTACCTAATTAGATCATTATCATTCATTCAATACCATTCAAATAATCAAAATTCATTTTATTCACAATCAAGGCATTTGATTATGACAATCAATCAAATCCAAACATTCTATGAAAATAAGTATCAATTTTAAATAATTAAATGGGAGGTCATTATACCTAGCATCGACGGCAATTGGCAACGATTAGGGTTTGGTTGCGCGTCTTGGGAATTGAATTTGGCACCCGACAATGTCCGATGTTCAATCCTGTTCGGCGGTTGAACTTGGAAAAAATCCAGTGATTTTTGGTTGGCAAGGAGGCGTGATCGGGGTGTTGTGTGTTGACACTGGCTCAGAGAGCTCAATGCGACCACAACGAGGATGAGGGTGGCAGCGGTGACAATAGTTGTCGATGATGGTCGTGTGTTGGGTAGGGACGCCAGATCAGGGTTGCCCAATTCGCCTCGGACTGGTCTTGGCAGTGGCACATGGTGAGGGGCAGAGCGGTGCACGGCGGCACGGCAACGATGGAGTGGCACGTGGCCAGTGGCGTAGTCGATGTCGAAAGCACGACGTGAGCGCTCGACTTTGTCGGATCGTGGAGGCCTGGCGATGACTGGGAAGGTGGGGAATGGCTTGGTGACGGTCTGGCGGAGGTTGGCGATATTGATTAGCAATGGTGAGGCGGCCAGTGGCAGTGTCGGCGGCAATGCTCGGCGCGGCTATCGGGGGTGAGGGAGAAACATCGGGTGAAGGTTTTGGTGGAAATTTTGTTAATAAAAATTGACTCGACTATGACTCGAGTGAAAAATAATAATTAACTCCTAATAAGTTCTAAAAAAATGTAAAAAATATAAAAAATACTATAAAAGAAAATACACTCAATAACATTAAAATGACATGTTTTATAACTAATAACTCACTCAAGCTGCTATCTAAGGCATCCCAATTCCCTATTCAGCCAAAAAATAATTCTACGATAAAAAATACAAAAAAAAACTAGCATACTATCAAATACTCCGATAACTTATTTCTTATCATTTTTTCGACGTTATTATTATATACTCGGGTAGACTTAAACTTTATCACTTATAACAACAAAGTCGGCCTCAACTTAGCACACTTGTCATGAAACTAACTCGACTTGAACTGACTACTGAACCATCTAGTTCACTAATGTAAAACTCTAACTCAAATCACGAGTTTTACATAGAGTCATATTGCGTGTGCAGGTACAAAAGTGAAGGAATATGAGTTTGAGGAGCTTCTATGATTTCTAATTGTAGTAGAAGGGCCTATGTGATGACTATACAAACAAATAGCCTGAAGAATATGAAACATGTGTTAAATGTAATGTAAATAATATGGAAATATGGCGTACGCCTTGAAAGTGTTTTCGTAAATGACAAATGATATTGTTAACTATTCTGTCATTATTCTACAACAGAATAATGATTATGTATGTTATAAAATTTTTCATCATCCTATTTACATGGAAGACTAAAGGATTTTTGTCAAAAACTTAGTCTATTTTGTAGATTCAACTCATAGGATATCCTATGTCTATGAGCCAAATTCTAAGTGTCTTTCATGGATTTTGGTGTCGCCTACACTCTAGTTTTCCTGGGTTTCGTATTTTGACACCTTGAGTGGTTAGATCCTTCTTGTGTTGGTTCTTTACTTTAATGGCTCGCGAATTAGTATCTCAAAATTTATTAGTTTGATTAGGTTCGTTATGCAGCTTGTAGACAAGAAGCTCAAGCGTGTTTGTTATGTTATGTAGTTACATGATTGTCAAATTTGTTTCACATATCCTCTTCCTCTTTAATGGAGAAAACAAAAGAAGCAAAAGGTTTCCTTTACTTTTTATCTTTATTTTCAATTTTAGGTGTGATGGGCATGCTTTCCATAACTTTCTTTTAAAAAGAAAAAGGCACAGAAGAGAATATATATATATATATATATATATATATATATAGTAAATTAGTAGTTTAAAATATATAGCAGATTGGGCAGATGTCTTATTTGTGACAATATATCACTAAAAGAAAGCCTGACATTAGCCGCTAAAAAAATTATCAATAAATTTTAATTGAGATTATTTAGTATTGACATCAACTGATATTAGTAACATGCAAATCTAGTCATTTACATTATTTCACATAGTTCTATTTTTTCATGACTAGAACAAAAGTATCTTTATTATGCAACTATCTATGTAATTCAAGGGTTCACATTAAATTGACATAATTATTGACCATTGCTGATTCTAGTTTTCCCCTTTTTAAATATATCACAAAAAAATAAAGTAACAAAAATTTCTTTTAAATTTCCCACATCGTCATTATTTATGGTAGTCTTTTATAACCGGGTGAAGATCTGCCCGAGTTATTTTACCACACATAGGACAAATGTTGTCTATAGGATCATTGCGAGGATTACATTTTTTTTTAAAATAAAATATAATTGAGATGCAGTTGCAACATTGGTTTTAATGATCTGTTTTTCGTCTAAAATGGAACATAATATTTGGTGTGATATTAACAACATTTAGCTCGCTTACGAGCGATCATTATGACCATTATATTTAGTTGCTATTCATGTTATTTTATTTTAAAAAATAATGAACATAGAATGAAACCATGAATGTAAGCTTGTTAAAAAAATAAAAAAAGATTAGGATAGGCGCAAGTTAAGGGTAGAGCATTTTGCTCTGGTGGACGTTACGGTTGTGACCCAAATTGTTCATGAGTTAAGGACAGGAGTAAACGTAAAAAATATTCAGACAATCGTGTAACTGCAAGGCATAACAAGCCACCTTCAGCTTGTTGTCTGCTAGTCGCCTATTAATTCTAAGAATTTTTCATTCTTTGATTCAATACTCATCAATATTATTATGCTGTGCTTTAATTCAATATTTCTCTAATCATTTTAGGTTCATGTCCAAGTATCAAATTGCCTCTGGGAAGGAAACCCCAGTTAGCCAGACTAGCCCTACAACGAAAATTTAATTTATCTAATACAATAGCTTATCAATATTGTATTCTTTTAAATTTTAATTAAATTTTTAGAAAGAAATCTCAGAGAAATATATGGTCAACAACCTTATTTATATTTAAAATATTGAGCTCACTTCAAGTCGAGCACGCTGAGGCTAACTTTACATCAAGCAAGCTTCCAGTAGAGTTTCGATTCTTTTTTTTTTTTTTTGAGTCGTGTACTAAGTCAAATGGAGCTTAACCCAGCTTTGAACCTCCCCGCATGGGTGCTATTGTTTGAGACAATTCACCCATCACATCATCTGGCCAGTGAAGTAATTCAAAAGCATAAAACAATTTCTAACAATTGAAATGAATTTGGTTACAATATATTGCAATGTCTTGGATAATAACATGTTTCAATCGTAAGCGGCGGCTATTGGGTTTGTTCCATATTAATAGATAAGATTGATGATTTATATATAAGTTAATAGGAAAACCTTATTATTTAAAATGATTTTTGGAAGAAGAGAGATTCGTGATGTCTATTTTAATTTCCTTATCACACTGGGTAGGCTTTAGTATTTGCCTATGTCGATTGTGAAATTCTTCTTTATAGGCTATACCTAGTGGTTCAAGGGGGCATTGTTAGGTAATATAATTTCGGGTGTATTACTCTGCCCAATGTGTGAAAGGAAGATTATTTTATTTGTCCAATATTTGTTGTAAATGAGGTTCTCGATGTGTGGGGAGATTGTTTTGTTTGTCCCATATATATCGGTCGTAAATAAGGTCTGTGACTTATATATAAGCTAATAAGAAAGTTTTATTCCTTAAACTAACTTTTAGATTAAGAAATACTCGGTCTATTTCAAGTCTTTTTTGAAGCCCTGAGGGCCCAACAGTGATATTGGAGTTAGGTGAGCTTTGGTATTGCCTCAATTTGCTTCACGGTAAATTAGGTAGTCCAATTTAGAGTCTTGTAGAACCTCATTTTAACTTGTATGCAGCTTACATGTGTGAAGGGGAGATGATTTAGGTGGCATGATGAGTGAGTGGCTTCACGGTAGTATCAAATAGGTTGAGTTAGAGTCTCCTGAATTTCACTTTAAGTAGCATGTAGACATGTATGAGGAGGAAATGATTTGAATGGTTTGATGTGTGAATGAGAGAATTATTTTGTTAGTTCCATATCAATTTTAGGGGTAACGGGTGACTTATATGTAAGCTAATAAAAAAGCTTTAAAGGATGATTCATTCAACTAATTTTTGGATTAATATAACCCTGTAATACTTATTGCAAATTCTTTTGGGCCCAAAAGGCCAACAATGGCAATCAGCGCGACATCAAGTGCAATGACATAATTGACAGGAACCAGGGAGATGGTAGTGAATCCACTCTGTAGCAATAGTATGCAATGCAAGAACATCCGGCTACAAGGAATAAACTTGGCAACCACATTACCGGGGACTACGGCAAAGGCTCGTTGTAGGAAGCGAATATGCAAGGAACTCAAACAGCAGAATCTGTGACTCCGTTGTAATATATGTCTAAATACGGGTCTTAAAACAAGCCAAGTTCGATCTTCATCGACTCCATTCTATTTTTTTCTGGACATTTGATAAGCTAGCAAATAAAATAAATGCAAAGGAGCCAGTGCTCATTATTTACTTAATGGGTACAAATTTTTGTACCATGCAAACAAAACATTGTTTGGTCTCTAACCTGCATGATTACTTACGCATAAGAATGAAGAAGGGAAAACCAACATAAAAGGGCTACCCAAGTTTTCTTGTTTGAACAGTTTAATTTCTTTTTGTGTCTACATGAGTACTGTTTGGGTTGACTAATTAACGTTTGGATAAAATAAAGAATAAAATGGCTTACAAATATATACGAAGCTGCATGAACTGTCCCAACAGTAAGAAAAAGTGAGTGATTGTAATCATGATAATGTAGAATGTCGGTATTTGAAGAGTCTAAACAATTAAAAGTATGTAATAGTTGATCATATTAATGTAGAACCGTAGAGTAAAGGTCTTCAAGGTTTATTTTTATGTCATTAGGTTTTCATGTTGAGATGGGGTTTACGAGGTCATTAGGTACTTGAAAGTCCCTTGTTGGAGATAAAGTCTACCAAAGTAACATGGAGCTTTTCTATATTTTATTTATCAAGTTCCTCCTTCACGTGTAAACAATCATGTTATAGAAGTATCTATATTTTTGTTGTTACCAAGTTCAGATGATCTCCCACCATTCCACCCCACAACCTTAAGGGACCATACCTCCAACAAGTCTAACAAACGACATATGGCTGGTATATAATTGCAATCGTAGTTGAGCTTTCATACCCTATGAAGGCATCCGGCTCTCGATCAAATACATGAATACATTTGTTTGATACATCACAACTTTTACTTTATACCGTTATTACTTCCTCTCTTGCATGACGTTAACGATGAGCTCCATAACCCATATATGTAACACTTCACCGAGAACTTACTTCACCTGCAAAAAACATTCAATAATTAAAATATATTATCTTTTTAAACTGATCCCTATTCCCAAGTATAAAAGCATAAACAAAAACGAAGTGAAACTGATCAAAATTGATGAAAGGCTAAATTACTTAGGCGCAAACTGGTGTACGAATGTTATAGCTGCAACTTGGGAATGGAGCTCTACAAGCTTCGAAGAGACGCATGGCACTGTTAACATTATCGAGAGATGAGCCGCTCAAGTCGTAAACCCCGCAACAGTACAGTGTACCGCAGTCCGATCCCCTGGTGTTCTTGAGGCGCGAGCGCAGTGATACGAGGACAACATTCGGGGTTGGCCGGCACTTCGCCGAATCTTCTTGGGCTTCTCAGAAAATCCATGCAGGGTGAGAAGGCTTCCTGCACTTGGTCGCAAGTGATGCTCGCCTCCCCATTGTTTATTAACATCAATGCCACCATGATCATGATCATAGCACTGGCCTTTTTGCTTGCTTCCATTCTTCCTGCTTTGAGTATGAGATCAGAGTGGGCTACTTTGAGTTTTGGTTTATATCTTAAAAATGTTTGGCAAAGCGGTATATATAGATGCTGGAAACGTTACCACCTTCTCAAAAATCAAAATGATAGGACGTTCAAATTGATAGACGTGCCAAATAATCGAATACAAGTACACGAAAGGTGCTTCAATATAGGTTGGCGGAATACTCTGCTTTCACACTTGGGTCAAAATGTCTGCAACGAAAATAACTAACATATCAGCCGCATAAGAGACATGAAATTATCATCATCATCATCATATATATATACATATATATATATAT
>JAVDBV010051278.1:0-26202 GCA_032619315.1 Piper longum
TGGTAGATGGGGGAGAGAAGAGGCTGAGGGAGAGAAATAACAGTAGTGGTATTCTTATAATTAGAACGGGATTTGTGTCCGATTCGAATAAAAAATAATATTTAATTCAAAATAATTAAAAAAAATCCAAAAAATATAAAAATATCATAAATAAAATAATATTAATATATAATTTTTATATATTTATTTTTGAGTTATCAAATTATTACATATGATCGATTAAAACTGATTCAACTGGACCGATTCCTGTCTAATTTAGATTAATTCTGATTTCGATTCCAACTCTTTCGAAAATCAATTTAAATTTCAATTCCAATTTTTGTAACGATGGTCTGAATCTTGCACCTTTGAATGGGCAATAGGAGAATATAATAGTTATTATAAATTATAAATAAAATAAGGTACGACAGGCTTTGACCACTCCATTAGGGGAGAGGATTATAAAAATGGGTAAGACAGTTGTAGTCATTTAAAGAGAGATGATTTGCTGCAGTAATTGTTAGAATAAAATTATTACTATAATATTTTTATGATTTATTATAATACTTATAATTAGTAAAGATTAAAAAAATTAACCTTAATAATTAATTGTACTCTCCTTTTAATAGAAGTCAAAACCAATAAAAAAACTATACTGTATGGGGTTTGCCTAGCAACTGCCCCGACCAGACCATACGGTGGCCTAAGCTCTAATTGCAACGAACCAGCCCACCCAACCTGAGTTACTACGGAATCCTCGGCGATCGGTCTCAACCATCCTTCACCTTTTTCCCTCCCATCTGCGGACTCTTTCTTTCACTTCCCAGTTTCCGCCATGGCTTCCATCCCCGGGCCTCCCCCCCGACGCCTGCGACCAGATACCCCACCCCGGCGACGGCCGCCTCGCCCTCGCCGGCGCCGACATCGACGCCGCCCTCGCCGGGTCCCTCTTCCTCTCCCGCGACGAGGTCCTCCGCCGCCGCCTCCTCCGCGTCAACCAGCTCGCCGGCTACTACCGCCGCCAGTACTGGGCTCTCATGGAGGACCTCCGCTCTCGCCACCGCAGGTACTGCTGGGACCACGGCCGCGGGCCCTTCGCCGGAGACTACCCTTCCCCCGACGGAGCCCGCGACGGCGGGGCCGATGTCCCCTTCGACGGCATAGACTACCGGCCGGCGTCGCTCTGCGCATTCCCTGCTTGCAAGTTCAAGGCCATGGCTGTCACCCGGTTCTGCCATGCCGATATTTTGTCGGATGTCATGCAGAAGCTCTACAAGCCCTGCATGTAAGCCCCTTAGGGTTTTGGGTTTTCTGTTGTCTTCTGGTTTTTTTCCTCTGGTTTTCTAGTTTACACGCTTCAAATATTTATCTGTATAGTTTAATGTGAGATGTCGAAAAGTTTAGCTCAATTGATGGATTCTTGTGTTTTTAATATTCATAAATGATGATAAAAACGGCAAAAGAGATTTAATAAAAAAGGTTTGATAATATCGTTGTTCTTTGTTTTTTTTTAGTTCATTGGGGTATGGGATTGGCTGCTTGTTTCATGGACGAAGACAGCTGCAAATGGAGACTTATTCTGCTCTTTATTTTTTTTACAAAAGAAAAACTAGGTAGGGAGACGGCTGTTTCATGAAATAGGGATGTTATTAACTGCTAACAGCATGTTCAGTGACCTTGCCCTTTTGTTCTCGTAATTTCTAATGTTTGAGTTTGATGTGCTTCCATAATTAGTTATTATGTCTCCAGAACTAAGAGTACTGGTGGAAAATGCCACTTTCTATATTTGGCTTTCTTTTGGTATTGATAATGTTTGGAGTGAATGTTTTCTTGCATTTTTTTAACAAAAAATGTCTTTATTATAGTTAGATGGGTGGTTTGTAAAATTACCATTTTTAAAAAAAATGGTTGGATTAGTTCTTAGAGGTTGCATTTTTCTTAGCAGTGGTGTAGATTTCTGAGGCAATGATGACTATGAGATAACAGATTTCTAAGGCAAATTCAGGCTAAGAGAAGGGTTTCATGCAATATGGATTTCACGATTACTGCAAGTGCAAATGGAAGTGCCAATTTTATAAAGGTATAGATTATGCACTGGATGGTTGGTGTATTTAATTCAATGATCTGAAAGGGAGTTGTAGATCAGAAATTAATTGCTGGGCTGGATGTTGTGAAACATGAAAACTAGGATGTGTCTTGCGATAAGGAGATTACGTTTCAAATCCATGTTATACTGGTTGACATAGAATAGAATGAAGCACAGCAGCATCAGATATGCCATTCCCATCTTTAGGTGGCTTGGATATCCTTACCTCACTCTGCTGCAAATGATCCCTTTTAGACCATCTTACGAGCTATCCCATTAATCATTATCGACATTGCTTGTAAAGGAAATTATATGGGAGGTGATCTAGCCTTCTGTGATTATCTGAGACTATACCTGCTTATGTGTGCCCAAGACTGATGCAGTGGAAGTCCTTCAAACAGGAATGTCAGTGATGATTTATGATATCATAAATAAAACTCTACTGTTGGCTGCCTATGATGAAAGCGATTTTTATTGTGATATGTAGTTGCGATCATGTAACCTGAACATGCTTCTGTTAATTATGTCGGGTGGCATATTTTGATACTGAATTAGTGAAAGCGAAATGGTTTGGTGTGGGTATAGCAAAGCTTTGCAGTTTCTGTACTGATTTTGAACTTTTGAGAAAGTTCACTTAACGTAGCCTGATAGTTGTTTCATATCTAGTGCGTTGCAGTTACTGAACAGATTCATTTGTGAAAAAAGATTGCATGTCCTCCTCTTGATAGTTGATTTGCAGTTGTGAGATGTTATTTTGTTATGGGAACTGTGCTCAACCAATGTCTCCAAAGAGTCAGAAATCTGTATATTTGGTCAACTGTTTTGATTTGTGTAATGCTTTTAATGTGAAATGATGCTGGGCCATGGAAGTGGTTCTCGCCTTCCTTTTTACTGTCTGAAAGTGTTCCCAGAAATTCATATCTAGCTAATATCATGGGTGTTATATCTTGAAGGTATGATGTTTACTGTCATCTTGCTCACGTGAGTGTTTAAGCCCAGATTTAATTTATAATAATTATATGATTCTGATTTCCGCAATTCTGGTCGTCCGACAATAAGAACTTACAAGAATTGTAGTTGTGTTCATTGGCAGAAAGCAAGTCTCAATTTCTTGCAGGTGGGGCCTTGGAAGAGTGTGCTTGCAAACAAGGCTCTTGATAAGATATTATTTTCATGGGGGCTTTACCGGTATTTTATGCATCCCGATTTTTCTGTCTTCTAACAGTGGAAATGTTAAGATGGAGCCATGTTTATGGCGGTATATTTTTTTTTCCACAGGAAACATTTACTATTTGGGAATCAAGCAAGGTTAGTGGAAATGCCCCTTAAAATAGCTTCGACTGACTCTTGTTTTTAATATAATTTGTGGACCCTATCTGTTCCAAGTTTGCAACTGTAGAAGAATTCATCCCCCCAAAAAAGGAGGATACTTACTTGAACAAATGAAGACAAATTGACAGGAGGAATAAATTCTGGGTTGGCAGGAGGAGACGCACCTTACCACAAATTGAAGCTACCGTCTTCTTGGCGTTGCATACAATTTACAAACATCGGTGACGAACACTTCACCAATATTTTTTCCAAAAAAATTATTACAATTTTACCATGTTATGATTTATTCTAGTTTTCTAGCATTCCCGCGTGACCGCATCCTATTACCGTGCACCAACTAGAACTAAGTTGGCATCATGGTTTTTTGTATGAATTTATTATTATAACCCGTCTTTTGAGGTAGACTACGGTTGCAAATGTGAACTTGCAAAAAATGCAACATGAAGTTTGCCAGAGTTGATTCCGTTGGTTAAGGTCTTAAGGATAAAATCTAACCTATGCATCATGGAAATCTCCCCCTAAAATCGAACCCTCGCAAAAAATGCAACATGAACTTGCACAAAAATGCAAAAAAAAGAGTTCGATGAGGCCTAGGCTTTGGGCACTTTGCGTCAGAAAAGTAAAAAAGGAAAAAGAAAAAATAGACGATGACGAGCAAACATTTTTTATTCTTTTAAATATATTCTACTTGAAAGAGAGGCGGGCCTGCGGCGAACAAACATTTTTCTAGATTCTTTTAATGTTAATTAACTTTCTTTACATCTCAAAGGTAATTAGTTCAAAACTAGTTTATATCAGGCATAAATTTTGATTCGCTTGAGAAAATCCAAAATTTGAGTACATAAATAAAAACCGTGTTTTATAAGTTTGACAAGCTCGAATGGGTTAGATTTTCCGTATAAACTGCCTCACCGAACTCTTTTTTTTTTGCATTTTTGTGCAAGTTCATGTTGCATTATTTGCAAGTGTTCGATTTTAGGGGGACATTTTCATGAGGTCATGCTCAACGTCGACAACCCAAAATGAGAATTTTAAGGATAAGATGAGGCCAAGCTCCAAACATGTGGTTATGTTGAAGAATAATAGCATCCATCCAGCGGTTAAGGATAGCTCTTGAAAGTTTTAGCAGTAGTGTTACGGTTTGGACCAAATTTTGTGCTTTCGTTCAGCTATAAACATGACGAATTTTCAGATTCTATCCATTCGCGTTTTCTTTTATTTATTTTGTGGACTTATAATTATATTAGATGAAAAAGTTCACGACTTGCAGACGTACAGGCGACTTGGTTCGTTCTCACTCCACTTTCTTTTTAAAAAAAGTACGTCGGCAATAGCCCAAGCCATTGTTGACCTGCTTATTGACCGCAAAGTCCGGGGAACAATTCTCCCATGCTAGTTAGGGCCACCTGCGAGAAATATAACGCTATTGGGTAATGCACTTTTAAAACTTTAGTTAACAATTATTTTTAATGAGATGAATTCACTACAATCACCTTAACTAAATAAATAATCAGTTATAAAATCTTATAGCCAATGAATTACTAGAGATGCATAAATGATATCACTCATTAATAATTAAAATTTTAAAGCTATTATCAAGTACGTTTAATTGGTATTAATTTGTCAATAATTGATTGGATATTGTAGCCAATAACAACTGTATTGACCTTACAGAATACCACTTTCATTTGAATTATATTAAATATAAGATAGAATACAAAGAGGAAAGGAATTTTGATATTAAAAGTAGTACATGATACTCGGTCTCGTATTCACATTTTGATAAGGCCTATAATATATAATATAAAAGAAGAGCTGACTTGCAAATTATCAACTTAGTCAGCAGCTTTTAAAACTATGATTTATGCCTGTGAATTTGCATTTAAACCCATTAGACATCATCTCATCGTAGCTGCTAACCCGCGCAGTCGGATGTTCGATTTAACTGGGGCCAATCTCAATAGTGTTGTGGGCTCACTTAGATTCGAGGGTGATTGCCCAAAGTAAGATTTGTCTGGGAGGAAATGAAAGGGGCAACATCTCAACTGGCCTCTATACATCTTCCACTTTTTAATATATTATGGTGTTTTTTTTTAAAAAAACACTTTTTTTTGGGTAGGACTGGGATGGGTTATTAATCAATTCCCACCTATTTTTCATTCTAAAATCTAATTACAAATACACAATATATGTCAAGAAAAAAAAAACCCAACAAGTTATCACTTGGAATAGTGAACAGGCTAAAATTGAGTTATGTGTAAGATAAGATTAACCCTAAACTCTAAAGTTCCCTTTTTAATGACCATCCTGTCTCCACCACCGTCACCTTGCTTCCTCTCCTCAATTCCTGAGCACAAAGCTAGTGGAAAAACCAGAAGACTTTTGAATAACAATATTTTTACCTTTCCACTTGTCCCTTCTCGTATCCCTCCTCCTACACTAGATATAGATTTGTTTGTTTGTGTGTATATATATATATATATATACCCCTCCTCACATTTCGTCTTCTATCATATACACAAGATACACACATATATTCTCTTCCCATCACCACCGTCCTCTTTCCCCTCCCAACATCCCCAGATCGGCGGCTGACCTCGCCGGATCGGACTCACCGGAGCTGCCCTATTTCGCCTGCGCGTCTGCCCACAGAATATCCGATTTCGCCGTGTTCTCGCTGGTGGGTTTGATTTCTGCCGAATTGGAGTTGCTAGTTTGCGTTTCTATCATAGAATTTGGTGTTTAATTGTAGATCTGAAATCATTGAAATTGGCATTCATTTGTTGGATTGATTCGGATTAGTTACCAATGCATTTGCTCGGTTGGAGTAATTCAAGAAATGATCTGGATGAATTGTTGTGTTTTCTCTATCTAGATTTTCTCATACACCACCTATTTTGTGATTTTTTAATTCTTTTTTTTAAATCGTGTTTCGAGTTGATGGTAACATGAGGGAGGGGGTGTGATTTATCTGTAGGGGTAGCTGATGCATGCGAGCTCTAGATCTTGTTTTGCAACACCATAGAGGTAGCAAAATTTGAGCAGCTTTGGACTGGTTGGCCCCTTGCTTTGGTTGGGTGGGTGGCTTTGAGTTGAGCCCAAATGAATGGGATGGTGGAATGTAGCGTCTGCCGGTCGAAACTGCTCTCGCCGTCTCCGAGACCGGTGTCTCGTGCGTATGACCGGCATAGGAGCAAGGTATCTTCCAAGCATCAGATTCTCAATCTCCTCCTGGTTGTTGGTGACTGCGTCTTAGTTGGTTTCCAGGTGATTCTATTTTCTTTTTATTTTTTCTTACATAGCTCGGTTCTTCTACTATGCAATAGAAAAATTCTTACCTTGCGAATTGTACGTGATCTACATTCGTTGGCTTGTCCTTTGGTTGGAAAACCCGTTCTAGCCTTATGTTAGCACATCAAACTCTTGTACTGTGTTTTCTTCCTATTTTCTTGCATGTATTTTGTTCTATTAACTTAGATTTGAGTCATTCATATGCTTGCACTATTACTACTTGGAAAATAATGGATCCATTTGTTTTTGCGTGCTAGAAATGAGTTTTACTTGCATGGGCTACAGCCTTATATAGAAGACGAGGTGCAGATGTTATCACCTGCCTTGATGTGCCACCAGCACACAACCTTTCAAGTTGTAGTTGCGTTGCTGCTTGGATACTAACTATGGCATTCGTGCTTTCTTCTTTATTGTGCAGCCTATACTTGTTTATATGTCAAAAGTTGATGGAAAATTTAAATTTAGCCCCATAAGCGTCAATTTTCTAACAGAAGTTGCGAAGGTCATTTTTGCTATTGTTATGCTCATTTTCCAGGTTTGTTCAGAGTTTTTTAAATTCATTTTTATTTACATAATAGGATTTATGTTTTAAATCAGTGCATTTTCTAATTGCATTTATCTGATACATATGTAGGCTAGGCATCAGAAGGCTGGGGAGAAACCGCTTCTTTCCATGTCTTCTTTTGTTCAGGTAAAAATTGACTGAATCAACAGTTTCTTAATTCAATAAGCTATTGAAGTACTTGCTTTCAGCCTTTATTTTCTGTCAGAGTTTGCGAATTTGTATAAACTGTCAAACACAACCTGAATCAGGCATTTATTTCTCAAACATTTTGTGTTAATTTTTACTGTATTGCACGTTTTATTTACCTTTTATCGTCTAGAATACTTGGGAGTGTCACAAAGTATGCTTGATCGAAGCCTTTTTTAAATAATTTTTTTTGCCTTGATTGGTTTTTCTCTTTAATCAAATTGACGGATATTTGTCCATTCTTTCGCTTCCCCAGGCTGCTAGGAACAATGTGTTACTAGCTGTTCCTGCTCTTCTTTATGCTATTAATAACTACCTAAAGTTTATCATGCAGGTAAATACTGCCTTTATGTTTTTATTATTTTGATAAAGTTTTGTGTTCAAGTCCATTTCAGAATTCTATGCCCCGTTTCTGTTTTTTCCTTTGCAGCTGTATTTTAACCCCGCAACTGTGAAAATGCTTAGCAACTTGAAGGTATTTTTCTTGATAGCTAGCTCAATTGTTTTACACATTTATTTTTTAAATAGTTCGTTTCATATTATGTATTCTTTTGTGCAAATTGTGTCTAGATGTTTCTATGGCATTTGATGTTTTGAAGAATTTTTAATTTACAATATCCAAACTCTGTGTTCATGGTTTACTGCTTTCGTTCACTTCATAAATGGAGCATGCCCGTCTTTGAAATTATCACTTTAAGTTATATTTGTATCATTTATTGATACACAATCTCTTATTATGCCCTTTTTCTTAAACGATGATAGACTATTGCACCTCATTGTAGGGGAGATATGATGTTTTAGTGTATTAGTTTTTTATTTTAAGAGTTGTCTGAAATTTTCAACTCTTGTAGGTGTTGGTGATTGCTGTATTACTCAAGATTATTATGAAACGTCGATTTTCTGTAATCCAGGTAGGAGTTATTGTATTACAATGGAGGGACCTTTTGTTTGAACTTATGATTTTGACCATTTTCTTTGATAGAAGTTACTTTTACAAGTGTTTTATGTTGCTTAAATATCTGATTTATATGGAAAAATTTTTGCAAATGGCTTTTTGGTAACCAGTGGGAGGCTCTTGCATTATTACTTATCGGAATCAGTGTAAATCAGCTGCGTTCATTGCCGGAGGGAACCACTGCTTTGGGTCTTCCAGTAGCGACTGGTGCATATCTTTATACGCTGATTTTTGTGAGTATATTGACTGGGAATGTAGTTCTTAGCTAAGCTAGAAATAATTAAATAGAAGTGTTTACAGAATTTTTCAGAGTTGCATGTCTAAGTATAGATTTCACACTTTGCAAGGATGATTTTAAATTGCAGATGTTGATTTTATTATAACTATTGGTCTTTACATACGGGAGGCAGGAATTTGACTTACAGGAAAAGTAGCTTTCTGCAGTATTCTAGTTAAACATCATCTTCTACAATATTAAAAGTGATTCATGTTCACATAAATAGCAAATATGACATTTTATATTGATAATGAAGTTTCCTTACATTGTTTTTAGCAAAATAGAACAAAGTTATTATATGATCTATTGAATGGTTTCTTGTGCTGCTTGGGCTTGAAGTTTCTGTTTGATATTATCATACTATGGTCGTTGCCTCAATGGTAAATGCTCGGATTTGAATTCTGCACTTTGCAAGGTCATTCAATTATGCACCTTGTTGACCATCTTGGATAGCTTCCAGGTATTGGGTTTTGCCTGAGATTTCATTGGATCTTGGCAAGATTTCGAACTATATATGAAGAAAAAAGAACCCATGGATTCTTTTTTGTGAAAATTTTTTCGTTGCATCCTACTTAGAGATTAGAGAGGATCCAATAAAAGTTAGTCACCTTGTTTTCATTCATCACCATCCTGTCTTAAGATTGCTGTCTATATTTCAGGTAACTGTCCCATCCCTGGCATCTGTTTATAATGAGTATGCTTTAAAGAGCCAGTTTGACACTAGCATATACCTTCAGGTGATTATTTATATTGTCAGTGGCTGCATTGTTGAATGCTTTGTTTTGGATTTTAATTATATATCACTGCTGCTGGATGCCTTTCCTGACAACAGTGCTTATTTTTTAAGGCATGCGGTTCTAGTTCTGCATATTAAATATGTGTTGCCAAGAATCGTCTCTGATATGTGCTTTAAGCAGTTGCTGAGTTGCAACTTGCAACTGTGATGTAGATTAATTTCTTAATTTCTTAATTTCTTATTTGTTTTTTATTTTACATTGCAGAACCTGTTCCTCTACGGATATGGTGCTATATTCAATTTCCTTGGCATTGTAGGAACTGCTATTTTCAAAGGTATGGCAGTGTGCAAATATTTAAAAATTGTGCTTGCCTGTGGACTGTATAGATTGATTAGTCATGAATTTTAAAAATTCACTTATTAATTACTTAGTGTGCTTTCTTATGATCAGCAAGATAATAGTTGATTAAGAAGAAGTTGAACACAATAATGTAGGAAGCTTTAAATGGCATCCTTTTCTTATCTAGTTTGGTCGCATGTTTTTCTAAAATGGTTGCACTGAAAGATTCTTTAGTTCCAAAGCCTTGTACACTCTCAGCAGACATATGAAACCACAGTCAAGGGAAATTTATCTCAATGAAGTTCTAGGAAATCAATTTCCAAAGATGATTAAGCTTTCTCATTGTCAATGTGAAAGTTAAAAGCCAAAATTTGGTCGATTTTGAACAAGATTTATTAATTTATTATTTAGATGGTTCACAATGTGAGGTAATTAGGTTGATTTATGTTACAAATGTTATACGGTTGACCATATTGTTTCATCTTGACATAAAGCTAGAACCACAATTGTCATTTTCTTTTGTCATTGGGCATGTGATTGCAATTTAAAAAAGAAAAAGAAAAAGATTTTAAGTTTATAAATAACTTCAAGTTCAGATAATGAAAGGCTAATTTGGATATTGGTCTGGTTCCTTGCTTGAATTAACTGACTTGTGGATTTAGTTATCCCCATTTTCTTTCAGTGTATGATTGAATAGTGTAAACTCCTAGATGTGGTTGAATGTTTATGGAATGATTACATTTTTAGTCTTGATAACATGAATATGTTGTTTTTGCCTCTTATTTTTTAGGGCCTGATAGCTTTGATATTCTGCAAGGTCATTCAAGGGCTACAATGCTTTTGATATGCAACAATGCAGCCCAAGGGATATTGTCTTCTTTTTTCTTTAAATATGCAGGTCAGAGTATAGTTGTCTTTGTTTTTTTTATATTTTATATGTGGATCACTTCTACTTTCATGCAGTCTTAATTTGTTTTTTCTGCTATTATCTTTCCCTATAAATTCAGACACAATTTTGAAGAAATATTCATCAACTGTTGCAACAATATTTACTGGCATTGCATCTGCTGCATTGTTTGGTCACACATTGACCATAAACTTTATGCTGGGTATTTCGATCGTTTTTATCTCAATGCATCAGGTAGGCGATCTGGTCTCTCAGGGTTTTTTTTTTTCTTTTTCTTTTCCTTTTAGTCTGTTTACAAGGACAAGTGTGATGGTTTTTGCCTTTGCAGTTCTTTTCCTCACTTTCTAAGGTTAAGGAGGAACCACAAAGTGGAAAGCTGGAAATGATGGATACCCAGAGTAATCATAGGTTAGTTTTTGCTTCTGTTTTATTTCCTTCCATATTTTGCAGTATTAAAAAAAAAAAGCAATCCTTGCATATGGTTTATCGAATGCAAACTTTCCATGATTAACCTTTGTCTAAAAGCTTTACCCCTTCATATTTACTTTACACTCCCATTATTTCCTCGTACCTGTGGTCCTCCTGGCAATTAAACATGAGCAACATTCACTTGGGAATAATTTATTTTGAATAATTTGAACCATGTCGATTTGTTTCAGTACCATGTAATTTTCTATGGTTGACCATGTTGTGCAAGAAGCTCAAACTTTTAGGAAATGGAGCCCTTTGATTTGATGTCATGTAAATTTTAGATGGTCAACCATTTTCCTTAAAGCCCAAACTTTTGGGGCAAGGAATTATCTTAACATTTGCCCAAATGTTGTTACTTTTTGTTGTTGGATGGTTATTATTGCTTGTCTTTTCATTTCTAACTAGCAGTGTCAATGTAATAAATGCATGCATCTTTGATCAAATTGCTATCATACAGATTATATCTATACCCCGCTTCTTTTTCTTTTTGAATGGCTTGCTACATTTCAACATTTACATACGGATAACTGTTATTTGGTCCAGGGACAACTCTTTTGTAGACATCACAGCTGGAGCAAATGAAGATGTGAGTAAATTTTTTTTCCACAAGAAAGTAAATTAAAATTGTTCTTTTATAAGTTATTTCACTCTCCCTCGTGTCATTTTACCTTCTGTTCAGGCTAGTCATCGCATTGGATCAGATGATAGGCAACCTCTTCTTCCTAAATGATGTTACTATTTAAGGTTTGCTACTGTTATCCAACTTAAGATTTACCGTCCATGGCACGCCTTTTCTTTTTGCTCTTTGGGTTGGTTTAATTCTCAAGACAATTTTTTAAGTTTTCGACCTCCATTTTTTAAGCCAAAAATGATCTTCCTGGGTTTTAACACAAGTTTTCAACTCTCTTTACTATCAATTTCCCTACTTATGTATGCTTCAATAGTTGATATCCTTGACACGCTCAAAGTCTAAGCACTGAATATGCTTAACTATCAGTCTGCTATTATTTATTGGATATTTCCTGCATTTTTTATGCCATGTTACTTGGTTAAATTTTTGCTTAAATATTTGTTAAAACATTACATTCTTCTACGCTGATTCTTAAAAATATTGTTTCGGTGTACCTGACAGGAATGATATTCATTAGATTCTTTGTCTGAATTTAGTGAGCGGCTTAGAAAGTGGCAGTACAGATCAATTATAAATAAAGAGAATATATTGGTTTTCGCCTATCCATACTGGAGAGTTTATCGTTTCATGTAGATCCTGTAAGTTTTGGAAAATTGGAGTAGCATGGTGGAGCAACAGTATATCTCAGTTACCGGGGCTGTTCATCTTGGGGCTGCAAAAGCGTCTTCACAGAGATGACAGCAACTGTAATTTTGTACTGGGTTTGTACTTGTTTAAATTCTTTATTTGGGGAGTGGGACAATTTTACTGAAATTCTACACCTTTTTTTTTTACATTACACTGCACTTGTAACATGATGATCTTTTCGATCATATTTAGATAAAAAAAAAAAGAATGATTGTCAAAGATTTGCTGATTACGTTGGTACCTGAAAATATGTTATTAGTCGGTTTTGTATTTTCCCATCTCGTTAGTGTTAAAAGACTCGATTGTTTTTGCTATGTACGTTAAATAGCATCGACCCTCCAAGGTCCACCATGGGCCCTTCATAAGCCAAAGTAGACCCCTTAATGATCAGCTAGATTGCCCAGAGGCTTCACGTATCTCATTATTATAACATCTATTAATATCAATTTTTTTAAAATTTTATGCATCAATTCAATGTCTCTAGTTCACGGTATTATGATTTCTATTATGAATTTTAGTAATAGTAGCTTGGTTATCAATATAGATTAAGATAGTAAGAATTAGCTTGGTAAATTCCTAAGTCATTCTAGTTCTTTACCATCTACATCCAATGATACTAATTCGACTTCCATTGTCGATAAGGTGATAATTTCCTATTTTGTTAGAGTTTCGTGATACAATGCCATCCACTTGTAACTTTTATATTTTCTGCATCCAATATCTAATTTGTATCACTATATCATTTTAATATATGTGTAAACTTAATATAGTGAATCTTTATTTCACTAGTATCCTTTAGATATCTTAGTACTCTCTCTAGAGCATGTCAATAAACTCCACTGGAATGATTGTGTCTACTTAATTTACCCACAGCAAAGACAATATCAGATCACATATAATTAGCAATATTCCTTAAACTACAAATTACTTGAAATTACTTAAATTGTAACATATTATCCTACCATTTTTTGTCAATTTAAGACTTAAATCATTGGTGTATTCACATGCTTACATTTAGAAGAATAATATTTTTTTAAAAAAATTTCAATGTTATGAGGCTGAGATATGGTTATACCTTTTGAATTCTTTGAAATTTTAATTTCAAATATAACATTAATCAATCCAAGATCTTTCATCTCAAAGTTCTCGTTCAAAAACTTTTAAGTCTTACTCATCTTGCTTGAGTCCTTATAACACCCTAATTCGGTTCACTCGCGAACCGAACTAAAAATGCTACCGGTGATTAAATTATTCGTTAATTTATTTAATTCGGTCAAGCCAACTCGGATCTGTCCCTGGTATCTCAAGATAGTGATGCAAACATTCATGCATGGATGAGTTGTTTAGACTCTAACATTGTTCTAAATGAATGATATGATATTTAAACCATATTCAAAATAAAGAAAACCGTTAAAAGTTCGAAAAACAAGATTTTTAAAACAAAACATACGGACTCTCCCTTAAAGTGCAATAGGGGCCACCCTGTCAATAACAAATAATATGTATAGATAACAATAAAAACATAAAAACATTGCTAAAATATTATATCTTTTATACAACATTCACATTATAATCATTTTCATTTTTCTTAATCGGGTATTGACCTAATAGCTCATCCTGTCCAGTTCTATTCATGATAGTCAACACACACATATCATATTATAGTTTCACATAACTTTTCCACAGATAAAACATTATAGCATTTTATTCACAACCATTCACAATAGTTCATCACATCACATTTTTCATTTCATTTGGTAGTTACATTTGTGCATGTTACTTCTCTGATGTTCGTAATCCTGACAGCGCTCAGTCATTCAGATTCTCACCTACAATATAATACGGAAAAGTCAGTAACAAGTATTACTGATCTAGAAATAATTAATTAACCAAACTTGCACATGTAAGATGACTCTTATATTAAATAAAATCAATCATTTATACTTTTGCATTAGAATCAATTGTAAGGACACTAATTAGGAGTTATAAACCTCAGCATGAACAGTGTCCCATTTTGACTAGTCAGATGCCTCGACATTTTCATACTATCTCATGCTCGGGAAATCCATTATACTAAAGCCTTCTACATCCTCCGTATAACTCTTGGCCCTGAAAACAGAGGTTGAGTACTCTTAGGCAGACGCTTTCAATACTCTTTTAATTTACAAGTTTAGACATGCACTACACTGTAGTATCTGTAATCCTCCACACTTCTCCAGGTTTGAGGAACTCAAAATATGGAATTATTAGGATCCCTCGGGAATAGAATGACTCGCTCATCAATTCGAAGCCCACTTTGATTGGCACATGCACTGCTCACGGTACGTGCGAGTCGACTTTTCCCTTGTCTCACATCTCACTGGAAAATTGAGAAAACTGTATATGTATAGGTTTGGATAGGGATTATACTATAGTAGGCATGAAGTTATCATGATTTGGATCTGAGTTTTTAAAACAAATTTGGGATCTCATCCTTCAGGGTTATTAATTCGAAAATTCATACGATTAAATGGCCTATGTGGGGGATACGATAAATCCACCAATCGACATGTCCGCTTACGTGTCAAATCAAATCATAATAGAACAAGAGCATAAATCCAAGAGCGAGTCCTAAACAGACTTAGTAGAAGCTCTAATCGTGCCCACGTGCTTAGGAAGCAAGGTCTTGCTCCATACCTATGCATCAAACCTAAAAGCTAATACCGACTATCTGAACGATGCATTCACACATCCTAAATAACACAATCATTAGCCTTATTCAGATCAAGTCACATCATAATTTCCTAAATTACATTACAATTAATTAACAATTCATACTTAATTTAATTAATTTATTAGCATTTATTCAATACCATTCCAATCATACAAATTCATTTTATTCACAATCAAAATATTTTAACATGTCAATCAATCAAATCCTAACATGCTATGCAACTAATTATCAATTTTAAATAATTATGACGAAGGTAATTATACATCACGTCGTCGGTAATAGGCGACGATTAGGGTTTGGTCACACGTTCTAGGACTTGAATTTGGCACCTAGTGGTGTCCAAAGATCGATCGGGTTTGGTGGGATGAATTCGACGAAATCCGACGAATTCCAAAAAATCTGATTTTTCGGCAAATTTCAATAATCTGATTTTCCGACGACATTTCTGGCACTGTAGTCGGGGCTATAGGTCGGCACCAGCTCGGTAAGCTCAACACAATCAAGGTGGGGGCGAGGGCATTGACGCTGGAAATGGTTGCCGGCGATGGGCTTGGGTTGGTTGGGGTCACCTGGGCTTGCGTGATCAGCCTTGTGCCTGTCTCGGCGGTGGCACAAGGGGAGGGGGAAGGCTGTTTGGCGACGTCGGCCCGGTGATGGCGGAGTGCACGGCCGGTGGCAGAGTTGGCAACAGAAGAGCAGCGTGTTCTAGCAGCTTCATCACATTGTGGAGGCCAAACAGTGGTCGAGATGGTGGGAGACGGCTCTGCGACGGAGCTTGGTGGCGACGATCAGCGGCGGTGTGACGGCTGTGATGGTGAGGGACCTCTCTATGACGCTCCAGTGGAGCTCGGCGGAGTCGATTGACGGCGGCGTGAAGACCGGGATGGTGGGGGATGGCTCTATGACGCTCCAATAGAGCTCGGCGGCGTTGATTGGTTATGGTGCGGCGGCTAGAGGTGGCATTGGCGACACCGTTTGGGGTAGCGATTGGGAGGAGGGCAGGAAACTTCATTGTGAAGGGTTTAGTGGGAATCTCATAATTAAAAGTTGACTTAACTCCGACTCAGGTAAAAAATAACAACTAACTTCTAATAAATTCTAAAAAATTCAAAAAATATGCAAAAATACCATGAAATATAATACACTCAATAGCATCAAAATGATATATTCTATAACTAATAATCCACCCATATCTAATGCATCTTAATGAGTTATTCGGCCTAAAAATAATTCTACGGTCAAATACAAAAAAAAAAACTAAGTGGCATACATATATTCTCATAATTTATTTCTTATCATTTTTCTGATGTTATCATCATATACTGAGGTATACTTAACCATCATCGCTCATAATACACAGTCGGCCTCGACTTAGCACATATATCATAAAATTGACTCGACTCAAACCAATAATTGAACCGACTGGTTCGCAAATGTAAACTATGACTCGAGTCACGAGTTTTGTAGCCCTTCATAAAAATAAAAATATAATCCATATATATATATATATATATATAATATTATATGTAAATCTCCACAATTTTTTCAATAAATTATCAAAATTACATGACAGTTAAATAATTTGATCACATTATCAATTTTTTTGGGCCATTTTTTTGGTGCTTGTTTAAGACCATATAATGATCTAATTAATTTGCAAACATTTCCTTCTTGTCTAGTTTATGGTTGTTGCATATAAATTTCTTCTTCTAACTCTCCATTTAGGAAAGTCATTTTAACATCAATTTAATGGATTTCAAGTTTATATATTATAGCCAATGTCAAAAGCACTAAGATAGTAATAATATATATAATTGGTGAATAAGTGTCCAAATAATCTAGACATTTTTTAATCTAAATCCTTTGGTAGCAAGTCTAGTTTTATATTTATTCATGGTTCCATTTGGATTCAAATTTATTTTGACAATCTATTTACACCTAGAGGTTTATATCCCATAAGTAAATTGTTAGTACTCACGGCCCATGTTCTAGTATAAAATCTATTTCATTTTTGATTCATTGCTTTCATAAATGAACGTCATTCACAGTCATTGCTTGACTTGGATTATAAGTCAATGGATCTTCTACTAAAATTGTTAGGAAATCATCCCTAAAATCTTTCTTGATTCTAGGTCCTTTGTATTTTCTCAATGTTACTTCACTGCTAGAATCTTTCTTAGGATTAGATTCTAATGAAGAAGAACTTGACTCAATACTTTTAGTATGATTTTTGCAAGAAATATATTTTCATAAAATATAGCATCACAAGATTCTCTAGTAGTATTAGATGAATAATCATTATGATCATATATCATTACTAAAAATCTATATGCTCAACTATTATGAGCATATCCGATAAAGACTCAATCAAAAATCTTATCACCTAATCTATGCACCTTTATATCAGGAATCTTTCTTTTTGGCAAATAACTTAATACATTGTGAAGGTTCAAATTTAGTTTCCTTCCTTTCCATAACTCACGTGGAGTTTTATCACAATTTTTATAAGGCATTCACCACACAAATTTTTAAGTATTTCAGAGAAATTTAATATAAAATTGATCATGTTAATTAATGTTTTATTTTTCTTCTCCGTTATACCATTTGATTGTGGTGTACAAGGAGTTATAGTCTCATGAATTATTGTATTTTCTTCACAAAATGTACAAAATTCATTAGAATAATATTCTTCTCATCGATTTGGTCTAAGCTTCTTAACTTTACAACCTCTTTGATTTTCTATTTCTGCATTATAAATTTTAAAATAAGAAAAAACTTCATGTTTTGTTTTCAAGAAATAAACATAACAATATCGTAGAAAATCATCAATGTGTAATAAAATAGCGTTTTCCACCCCGAGTCAACACACCATCTATTTCATGAATATCAGAATGTATTAACTCAAATAATAGTGTCTCACTACGTGATTAAGGAAAAAGCTCACTAGGATTTTTAGATTGCACACATATGACATCTAGTAACTAAATAAGTATTATAAAAAAAAGGAATTAAACCAAACCAAATCATACAATTAATAGTGATATAATTCACGTAGACAAGCCTCTCATGCCAAACATCATAAGGACTAACATGATACACATAATTACGAGAATTACTAGAATTTGATACCAGACACTCCATAATATTCAACTTAAACAAATCATCACAAACATAACCTTTACCAACAAATACATTATTCTTAAAAATAATAACTTTACTAAACTCGAACACTAATTTAAACTCCCATTGATGAATTTCTTTTTAATAATCTGATACATGACACACATTTTGGAAAGGAAATGAATTTTCGGATGTAAACTTCAAGATTACTCGCACTACTCCATACACTCCTACATTATAGGAGTCGTCCATCACTACTACTTTTTTCTTCATTCTCTGATAGGGAAAAATAGATGACATATTGTAGCAAACATGGACATAAACACTTTTATCTATGTACCAATCCAAAGAAGAAGAAATAGCAAAATTAATTTTAAATTTTATTATGATTATCTTGTGCCACTCGATCTAGCTTCACCCGAACCGGTTGTAACAACATTAGATTGTGGCTTTGGGGCATCCTTCTCTTTTTTAGAACTTTTTTTATTAGTACAATTCCCATCAAAATGCCCACTTTGCCACACATAACAAATTTGTCATTCTTTAGTTTTTTTCGTGGAGCATCTCTCTTAGTGTTCGAAGCTTCACCCTTTTTTGAACTCTTTTCTTCTTCAACTTAGACTTTTTTCTTTGAACAATATGAGCATTCGAATCACCCTCACTATTAATAAAAACATGAATTTTTTTTTTCTCTATATTTCTCTTCAATTTGAATAGAGGGCACCAAATCATCTATTGTCAAAGTTACTCTTCTATGTTTGAGATTGACTTTAAAGTTATTTCATGAAGGAAAAAACTTGTCAATAAAGGTTGAAACTTGTAGCCTTTCATCAATTGAAATCCCTTTTGCTACAATCTTAGTTACAAGGTTCTCTACTTAATGTGTTTGCTCATGAGTTAATTTTTCATCTATCATGCTTGCTCATGAACCAATTTTTCCTCTATTATTTTGAAGTCAAATAATTCTCTCACAATGCATGTTTCATCACTAATATCCTCTTTCCCATACTTTTTCTCTAAAGACTTTTATAACTCCTTATATGAATTAGTTTCACAATAAAGGTCATATAATTTCTCATCAAGAGCACTTACAATTTGTCCATGACACAAATAGTCATCTTTCTCAATTTTTTTTTTACTTGATATACTATCTAGTTTATGATTATCAACATTGTCCTCAAACTCAAATAGAGTAGAAAATTTTGAGTTTTCAACCAAAACTCATCCTTTTTTGTCATTTCTTAAGATCCTTTCCAATGAATTTCTTAAACTTTACATTCTTTATCAATATCCATCATACAAATTCCACAAATAATTTTGCAATGAAATTGTTGGAAAAATATAAGAAAGATATTGAAACTTACACACATGATAAAATGTAGTCACAACAGAACACTCAATTTATTGAAGAAAACTAAATCCAAGGTATGTACAAAGACGCTTTATTTAATATAAAATTATCACCCTCTACACTAAAGTCTTCTACTAGTAATTTATATTTAAGATACATTAAATTTTCTTTACAGGTGAAAGTAGCAAATAAGAGAGTATACACCCTCATTCACACCTCAAGATCAGTAAAGAAAAACTCTTCCTAATTACCATAGATCACCCAAAATCTCAAATAAATAACCAAAGGAGAGATGAAGAAAGAAGATGGAATCTATCAAAAGACACTAATTTTGGTGAAAAACACCGTTTAAAAAGCCAAAACCACAAACAGATGCAAAATATAACCTTACGGAGCGCCCGGGCACTGACTGAGCGCCTAAGCGCTTGGGCGCACCAAGTGGAACGCTCGAGCGCTCACCTTTCTGGAAAACCAGATATTTGGATGGCGCCGCGGCGCTGGTATTAAACACAAGAACCAACATTTAGTAGATATGGATACCTGAGTTGATCCTTGGTAGGGTGTACAAGGGTGTGTAGCTGAATGTGTTTATTGAAAAAAAAAAGCATACGATGTTACGTGGCCCATTCCATGTTGCTCTCAATATGTCAGTCACTTGAAGATGATTCCAGATTAATCTTTATCTTAACCCGACTTGGTTCGAAGTCTGATATTATGTGTGCAAAATTAAAAATAAGAGGAATATATACTTGGACTTAATACTAATTTTGAATAAAAACCATAAATTCTGATAAACGACTATTTTGCCATATTAATTATTATGATAAATTGAACCATTTGTTCTTAGAATAAATTTTACACCAGGGGCAATGATCAATAAAAATTGAGTTGGCTATAGTTCGACTTGATCTAACTTGAATTATTAATTGACTGGACCCAAATTCGAATTCGGAGACAAATAATTCGAATATGAACATAGACAAAGTTAGCATGACTTAAACATAGCCTACACTTTCAAAATATCTTTTATATTATTATTGTGAATTCATAAGTATACACATAATAACGAGCATATTCTACACGGCCATCATCTACGGTGCAAATGCTGAACACATCATACCATTTGTGTGCAAAATTTGATTCAAATTTTCTTTCAAAAAAAAAAAAAGCTTCCAATCTAATACAAAGGTTTGTTTAAACAGAACATTTTTGAATAAAAAAATAAATAAAGGTTGTAATTTTTATTATTAAATAAGAAATACATCCAGCATTAACAAGCTCCAACAAACCACACAAAGAGATTGTATACGGTGATTGTTGTCACACAAAGAATGAGTAAATAAATCCAATATGTAAAAAAAAAAGAATCAAACCTAAATTAAAATAGGTAGAAGCAACCTTCTGAGCAGGCCTTGAGCTCAGACGATTGGTGCAACTGCTGGAGTGGCCGTTTTCTGATGAAGGAGAGGCTGGAATGCTTCAAAACAATACTCATGTTTGGACGGAACTCTGCTTCATATTGGACACACAATGCAGCCACCGCCCCCAACTGCAAGAGTATGTCAGCTTCAGGTGAACACTCAAATGAACAAGAAACTGAAAGAATTACACGAACACATTTGATTAATTGTGATCAATTGCATATAAAGTTTATTTTGATAGGAAGCATGCTTGCTGGGGCTAATCATTATACCGCAGTGTCCAGAGTCTTATACATAAAAGAGCACATAAACCAACAATAACTTAAAAAGATACTACTTGCAGGCTGACAAATTTACAGAGGGCAAGAGCAAGATAGAAGCCGAACAAGAGACATTCGCAACTTCTTTTGGTGGATAATCACCATTCAATTTTGGGTCAACACATTGTTTAACCTTGTCTTCACTTTGTCTTGGTGTTGCCTGCACGACATATATCAACACTGTATTATAACCAATATTTACAATGTCAAGACTCAAGGACAATACTAAGTGACTAAATGGAGATTCTCACCCATGTAACAAGACTTTGCTGCCCTCGGGGCATTGTGTGATCAACAAGCTTTCTGCCTGTCAAAAGCTCTAGAATAACCACCCCAAAACTATATACGTCACTTTTCTGATTCAGCTGACCAGCCATGGCATACCTGAAGAACAATTAATCCATTACATTAAGAGAAAGCATAATGATCAAGAAAAAATACACACAAGACAGGATATATCTATCAAATAAGGAATGCAAAAATAGATTGTGATATAGCATGAAAAAGGAGAAAGCTGCCATGTTAACTATAGGGCAACCATCTTCCTAGAGAGAAATCTTTTCAACTTCAATTCAATTGGAAGTTATTCACTTGATATGCACATAAATTTGTATAAGTCATGTCAATAACAACATCCATAGGTTTAAGAATCTTAAGAGTTAAGATCATTGACAGAGTTCCACATTTGCTCGGATCAATTTGCAAAATTACATCCCAAGGTCAACTGTTATCAAGAATTTAACTCCATAGCAGGCTTTTAAATTTATGATGGTGAAACGAAGGACTATTTCACCTAGAATTAGATCCAAGAGAATGAAAACTTGTTATTTAACATTACTCTGGTGCGTGATATCCAAATGTACCCAATACACAGGTCGAATGGAGGCGAGCTGCCATGTCTGGAGATTGGTTTGAAACATTGAAGTTCGCTATTTTGGCTATGAAGTCGTCAAACAAAAGGACATTACTTGATCTGATGTCCTTGTGTAAAACGGAGGGATGGACTTTCTCGTGCAAATATTCAAGACCTCTTGCTGCATCAACAGCAAACCGCACTCTTTGCATCCAGTTCAGTGTAGGACCTGGTTGTGCGCCTTGCACACCTTTTCTGCCTGCATAAAAGACGTAGTATATCATCCTCGAAGTAAAAGACCATATTTTATAGTTCTGATTAAAAGAATCTGCTTCAAAAACATACCATGCAATTGCAAATTCATATGCCAATACTAAGATGTTTCCCTCCAGACAGTAACCAAACAGCTCAACAAAATTATCATATTTCAATTTTGAAACCAATGACACCTTCAAGTCAAAATTCATACCACATCCATCATATGACAACCACGTATGAGCTTAGATTAGTTTAACAAATGGAATACCTGCGCCAAAATATCATTATTTGGCTCTGGCTCCGATGTAACATCAAGCTTTTTTATGGCAACTTTTTTTCCATTATTCAATGTTGCATAATATACTCGTCCGTAGGAGCCTTCACCGACCAACGATTTTGAGCTAAAACCATCAGTCTTCTCTTTTATTTTTTCCAAAGAAATTGTAGGAACATCAATTTGTGGTAGGGGTCTGGGTGGTTCATGTTTGCGAGGAGGAGGCACCCTTGAACCTTTTCGGTTTCCTAAAAAAAAATTATAGGATTAGATTGGGCACAGAGGTCCAGACTAATAAAAACATGTGGAAGGGCTAGCTGAAAAGGTGCAATGCAAGATAATATTATGTGTTAAGACATTGTACCAGAGGAAAGAGCTAGTAGAGAATCAATAATCGTTTTTCTTTTCATAATCAAATCAAATCAATTAACATCATCAATGACCATGCATCATGATTTCCCATATTTGAAAATAGCTTTTGAAGTTCCTCCATGACAATCCACATCTCCGAAAACTTGCAACTATTGGCAAACACAATGTTTAAGTAAGCACATCTTCTTTCAAGTACACGATAAGTTCTCATTCTACAAGAGAGAGTGATTGAGAGTGTGGGACGGTGGGTGGGAGGTAGGGCAGCAGCTAGGTGCCACAAAAATGTCAAAAACCTATAGAATCCACCTCTAAATATGTCATCATATATCATAAACAAACATATCGAATTCAGAAAACAAGCGAGATCCTACCATCATTGAAATCCTTGGGTCCTCTCTCGAGTTCAAGATCCGCTGGTAGATGACTTTCCTCAGTTTCACAAATGCAACAAAGCCAGCATTTCATCCTTCCACCACCAACCAAAAAACCATCCTAATCAATCACCGAGATTAAAAAATCAGTCTGGCCCAACCTGATTAATCAGTCGTATATACACCTGGTTGGTTGCAACAGAAATAAGCATCCATGATCTGAATTTACATACAAATATCCAATATATACGCAACAATGCTAAATTTGGAACAGAGACATTGCCTAATGAATATAAACAAACTCCCCTTTCCATATAACATTGAACACATCCCCCCCCAGAATTCAATCTTGAACGTAAATCAAGAGCAATGCATCTGCAGCTAATCATGCAACAAATTCTTGCCTTCTAAATCTACCAATTCAAGATGAATTTCACACAATGCAAATAAAGATGACCCTGGCCTATGGAAATTCAGATTCAACATCAAATAACACAAGAAAATTGCTACAAATATTGACAAATTTCACACACACAAAAAATAAGAAACGGCGGATGCTAGATCAAATCCAATCACAAACACATAAATTAATAACAGTAAACAAAATTATATACCAAAAAAAAAAGGATCGACAGAGCAGGTGGCATTCGCCTTCGCCTTTTCTTGCTCGTCTTCGCTGTAACCATGAAATGGGCCTGGGCCTGGTTTGTTTAGTGGACTGGACTTGCATGGTATAGTTTAAGTGGGCTTAAATCTCATAATAATTTAATTGGACGATTATCCTAAGCTCACCAGAAGCTATCCCCTCTCATAATAAAATATAAAATTTAAAAATGATCATAAGCAAATCTAGTGTTTCATGTTATGAAAATTAGAGTTTTAAAGATAGGCTAAGGATATACGACGCACCTAATTAGACATGTATGATGTAACAATAATATCACAATACTTTTATTTTTTTAAAAAAAATTACATTTGGAAAACTACAAACTTACATAGAAGAGCTTGTGGGCACCAATAAAAATATATATTTTAAAATTACTTGAAATGATTATTTGGGTCATTTCTGATTTCACACACATTAACACCTCTTCTGCATTATACCTTCATAATTTCGTAAATTTGTGTATAAAATACGTGTTTTATTTACAATTATGTATTTTAAACCCAAGAGGGGTTTAGTGAGATTTTGAGTCTAATTTATATTATTAAAAAAATAGATTACCAACATAGATAGTATTTAATTGTCAATCTATTATAAATGAGATTATAGTTATTAATAAATTTAAATTATATATATAATATGAATCTCTTCCATCATTTATTTTTTAAAGCTACAAATTTATGAATTAAATTCGATTAAGTGAAAGATGTGTAATCTAATTATTGGGTTTATGATATTTTTTTAATATGAATTGTATAAAAATGTATGAATAAGATTCACACTTAAAAATAAATCTCACTAATTCGTTAATATATATTTACAACCTCGATTCACAAGTGCAATTAAAATTGACAATTTTACTACCTGCATTAATTTTTGAATTTGAAGTCCTAAACTAAAAAGGGCATGAACTATGGAGGGCAATAAAAGCATCGCCATCTGATCAAAACGAACTCTACCTGGTCTTATACGGTCCCAGTGAGCCTGTTTCTTTTATTTTTTTTATTAACGGTTAAATTAATCGAGAGAGAGAGAGAGAGAGAGAGAGAGGAAACCCCGCTGCCAATATCTAGTGACCACTCGTCAATCAAACATCTTCAGTGCGCACTGTGCTTATGGCCCGTTTGTGTTACATCAAAGCCTCAACCTGATAAGATCGCCAAACAGAGTGTACCAAATTTAGATAAATGTGACCCGTGAATGCAAATGGGCAAAATCTTCGAACATAATCAAAACCATTGGGTAACAGTGATGGACTCCATTGCCACTGGGGAATGAGCAATACATCTGACTCAAACCAGCACGCCGAGCAGTACAGTACTCCTCAATGGGCCGTATCCCTTGCTTAGCCGCCCACAAACATGACCCTTTCTCCTTCATGCCGGTACAGTGGATTCCCTGGGCCGTCTCCTCTTTTCTTCCTTCCCAGTACAGTGAAACCGGTAGTTGTACTGTGACTAAACATGTCGCCCACAAGTGGTCACTCCCTAATTCTGGAGTCTGGCCACTTGTCCACAGAATAGTACTTTACTACCGTGTATAAGGTTGCAATGGTGGCCAATGCCCGGTCGGAAGTGGTGACTACTTGTGGTATTGTACATGATGCCGGCCTGTTGACCGGTGAGTGGCGAGGATGAGGTCTACCCGTGACCAGCCGAAGTTGTTGAGTGTGGTACCAAGAGCTAGACAAGGTGGGTGGCACGAGAGGAATGATGCCACAAGTTTAGATGTGAAGTGATCATAGTACAATATTGGACAATGTACGCCTTAGTTCCATTGGACGTCTGATCACAGGAGGGAGCTAGAGACGGGTCATTGCGTTACCTTACTAAGGGACAGCTAGCTTTAACCTCAAGAGACAGACAGTGCTTGTGTAAAAAAGATCAAATTAAATTGTGCTTTTTAATAGAAAAAGAGCACAATTTTTTATATTAGTTAGTGCTGTAAACTATCCTTAATTTAATTTTTTTTAAAAAAAATAATCTAACTACTGCTTGCTCCAGGCCAGATGTGACCACGGAAGGGGGGGGGGGGGGGGGGGT
>JAVDBV010051279.1:0-12369 GCA_032619315.1 Piper longum
AAATGGATTGATCAAGGACTGTACTGGTCCTGATATTCCAATTGTCGGTTGCCAGCTAGAATTACGTATGATTGATAGCCTGCAAAATCAATAGAATCTAATTTTTGGGTTTTAATCTGGTTCTTCATCCTCTAGTACTAATTTATTTTCTTACCATTGTCATTCAAAATAGCTCTACTGATTGTAACAATCTTAAATCTAGAAGCTCACAAGGTTGTAATGATCTTTACTCATGATTTTCTGAGTATGAAGTAAAACTAAAGACTTCGATAATTTCAAGAGGAAACAATGGCACATATAAAGGGATTATATGTTTTCATTGCTCATAATTATTACATTCAAGTACTCGTACTAATGGAGTCTAAATGAAGTAGAACAACATGTGAAGCATGAACCATGTGGAATGGCTAGCTCTAATATTCATGCATGCATGTCTGTTATTTATTCAGCATCACCTAGATCATGAGCACTGCTTTAAAAGGGGGGAAAACAAAATAACATAACTAAGATCTAAGCTAAAGATAAAGTTTTCATGACTATAGTATATCACATTATGGAACATGCATGAGGGTTCTCATCACTGAATATTTCAGGAGGGTAGATGTACTCCACATTGTATTTAGCAGGCCAGTACTCCATCTTCTTCACATTATCTTGCTTATTTTCTTCTTCTTTGGTAGCTTCCTCTTCTTTATTAATCTCTTCTCCCTCCTTCTCATCCTTCTTTTCCTCTCCCTTCTTCTCATCCTCCTTTTCTTCTCCTTTTTTCTCCTCTTCCTGCACCAAGGAGGCCACTTTCCCTGTTCTCTTGTACACTTTCTGGACGAGCTGTTCTGGGTCCACAACCCCTTTCACAATCACTTGGTCATTATTTATGTCTGCTTCCACCGATTCAACTCCTAAAAGTGCATAAATGCATGACTAATTAGCAAATGCAAGAGTTGCCTAGCTACATACACAAACTACTGAAGCATTAGTATTGCTGTTTTGTTTTATAAAGATGAAGTGAATTACCATCCATTTTTCGAATCCTCTTTTGTAAAACTTGTGCACAGGCCTCACAGTGCATTCTCACTTTAAGAATCGCTGTGATAATAGGCGGCGGCTGAAAAAGATAAAGACACCATTGGGGATGATCAGAAAGGACAATAAATTTATACATATATATGTATTTATTTATATATACAAGGCTGAGAGCACTGTATATAGATCACGTATGTACCTCATCCTTCTTGATCTCCACTACGTTGTCAGCTTTGTCACCTTCCTTCTTTTCTTCTTCTTCGGGTTTGGGCAATGGTGAAATGATCGCAGTTTTTCTACCCGTCTTTCTTTGGATTCTCTCGCATACTTTAACTGGGTCTGGAGTCTTTCCCTTAACCACCACCATGTGTGATTTGCAGTCCGTTTTCACGTCATCCACACCTAATTATATTTTATAAAACAACCACAAAAAACAGTTCATAAATATGCATAAACATACATGATATTCATAGAAATGTCTTTTATAAGGTAAATGGTTTATCATATTTCATGGAAACTATCAAATTGGCACATAACTACTAAACAGGCCATATCATAAGACGAATATGTACCTTCAAACCGTCTCAAGGATTTCTGAACTCTTCTTGCACATCCCTCGCAATGCATATCCACCTTGAGAACTATTTCTTCGATCACTTCTTCTTTCTTCTCTTCCTGCCCTTCTTTTTTCTGTTCCTCAGCCTTCACCTGTAAACAAAGACACATATATTAAATCACACGTAGGATACATTCTTAGCTATATCCATATGTCTTCCAATTGAATTGAGCATATAACACATGGTCTAAACTCATAATAAACGCATCCCAATTCACCCTATGTAGGCCAAAAACTGATTTCAAACACGAGTAGTGCGCAAATTAATTGATCGAGGCAAAAAAATAAAGCAAACGTTTCCACAGTAAAAACAGGCAAGCGCATAGGGTATGTATGTATATAGGATCAGAGTTGAGAGTTGAACTTACTTCACCCATGCTTCCTTGCACTAAAAAGATCCAACAGTACTGCTCAAATATAAGGTGGAGACGATCCTTGTCTTGCTCAGAGCCAACTATATCATGTATAGATGTATATATATATATATATATATCAAGAACTAGAAGAGTGATATATATTCTGCGATGTTCCAGTGCTTTCCATGAAAACAAGAAAAGAGAGGAGTGGGGGAGTGTTTTAAATAGGAATGAAAAATTTGACGTGTCACCATACAATTCTTGCCAACTTGCTAGGTGGATGGCATGTTGAGAATGTTCTCTGGGTTACTGGGTACTACATCTCCAACGTGGATCCCAGTTTTCGAATCCTCATATTGTCCCTAACGGCTAGTAAACCTCCTTAATCAAATTTAAACTTGCTAATTTACCGTTGGTCTCGACTGTAATACCAAAATTTAAGCATTTCTACATACCTACCGTATATATAACCATATACATATTATGCGTTGTCGAGATCAATTGAGATTTGAGAATCAAACGTATGTGATATATGTATGCACGGTTAAACAAATAACTTACTCAGGCCCAGATTAAGCTTGCTTGATTATCAGTTATATAACGATGTTAAGCATTAATATGCTAAGGATGAGCATGCTTGTAAGCATTAAAACATTCCTCGTCTTTGGATTAAAAATGGTAGCAATAAGAGTCAAATAGCCTGCCTTTTAATTATATTTAAGTACTTGGGTGATCATCAAAATTACTCAACATAGCCCCCATGCACCTTGGATTCTCACCAAGGTCAATCATCAATAGGAAGAGTTGCACCTTTTCCCTGTGGATTATGTATTGGCCAACTCTTTACAAATGAAAGCTGATCATCAATTTGGAGCATCCACATAAGAGGATCCTCAAGGGTCCCAAGGCAATCGTCCAATGAATGATGGACGGCTTTGATGATAAGCATTATCTCTGTTTGGCAACTTTTCATCTTCACTTTTTCTCTGGGCTGCTCTCTCTCCGAGTGCAAAAGGCATAAGGTGAGCACAGAAAGTTGACGGATTACCTTGTCTATATGTGCCCAACTTGATTGGGAAGAATCTTTAAATTCTCTTGATATTTGTTACAATGCTATATAGCTTGAATTCACGGATAAATATTCTTACGAGGATATTATATGATGTGCATCGCATAAATTTGCCATTTGGTTATACTGATATTGGACAGATAGACGAGGCTGATGGAATGAACAGAGTCGAATCATGGATACTTTACTCAGAATTAAGGATGGCTAGACAAATTTCAATGTTGAGGCCATCATTGATGAACCTTTCTCAATAACAATAATTCGCCCATCTTTCTCTAGCTGTTTGCGACACAAAAGTGGATGATGAGGTCAAAAAGATGTTGAGTTGATAAGAAGCTAGGTTAGTCAGGAGAACAGGTAAGCACTGGCCCCTTATATCAGAAGTTAGTGAAGAAAAAGAAAGAAGCCAAAGGTTATTGGCATTTGGGATTTTATCAGAACTTTATTTGGTGGGGCTGTAAGAATAAAACTGCTCATGGCTTATCCTTGCTGCACAAAAAAGCTTCATTGCCGCCGGTTACTTGTTTAGATCCCCTATGTTAGGGGAGCAAATGATAAATGTACATATTCTTTGGCGACAACACCATAAATGTAAATATAATTTGCTGCCTATTAATCGAAGGACACTTGGCAGCTTGGCTAGGGTGAAAAACATAAATGCAAATATAAATATAATTTGGGAGAGACCAAGGGACACCGGGAAGTGTGGCTAAGTTTAATCTATTAATTAATTAATTACCTTTCCCTGCTACTGAAGTACACAAGATTCATAGCTTCATTAAGGGGTAAGCCGAATTAATCAAATTTTACGCAGCGACCAAATTTCGTAATTGAACCCAAATCAAATTATTCTTAAATTAAATGGAATCGAAATAAAATATTTTGGTTATTTCGATTCGGTAATCGAATTACACTGTAAGTTGTAAAAAAACAGTTTAATTATTTTATTAGAATTATATCATTATTTTAATGCATATAACTACTTAATAAGTAATTTTAAATGTAATTATATCATATTAAATAAATAAAATTTAATCACATATATAATATAAAATTTAAAATATTTATAAAAAAACTAGTTAAATCATTCATTTTGATTTATTCAATTTGGGTCGGAACTGAACCAAAATATCAAGATACGTATTAGTTTCTTTACGGCTGTATCACAAACAAACCAAATTGATAGTTCAGTTTTGAATCGGTTTGGTTCCCACCAAATTATGCTTACCCCTGCCTTCATTGCAATGTGGCCCTGATGCCCCCAATCTTAAAATAGTTATGTTTCGTTCATTTGACGAATAACAACAACACTTTCAGCTGAAATATTGTCAATGCCCACGCAAATATTACCATCTTATAGGAACCTAATATAATCACATAGGTCGCATGAACAGTACATAAACGCAGCTGGACTGAAAAATTTTCACCACAAACCTGCTACTAAATGAGATGAGAATTTAGTGTGGATGGTCACATAGAATCAGATTCCCACAGAGAAAGCACATCCTTGCTGCCACATTCACCTTTAAATCCTTGGCCTCTCAGTTATAATAAGAAGCATACAAATTGCTACAAACATACGATTATATGTTCCAAAATTTATCAGTTTTCTATTTATAATGCTATCTGGTCAGAAATTGATAACAAATCAGCAAAGCTTGCATCAGGAAATGAGAGGGATACAAATAGAATGGTCTGCTCTTGCTACTGAGGCAAGGAAATCGATATAAGATAGATGCTTCTAAACAGAAATACACAGGAGGCCACTTTAGGTTCCTCGGGTAAGCGTTTCTCCTAAGTAAAGCATCAAATGGAGCTAACCTTTCCCATAAACCTCTACAAAAAATCGCATATTGTTTGAATTGAGGGCCATTGAAGCATGATTCTGATCAGTTAACTATGGCTGACTATCATGATCTAACTTATTTCCCCCAAAGGTCTTGATAACCCACAACACTTCGTTGCTGTCTTATCTGTTTTAGCAAAAGAGAAATAACGGACAAATCTCCCTAGTCAAGTGTTCACTTCCACAACTTCCCATATACTTCCTCCAGCAGATCAATTTAAAGGCCCAATTTATATACCCAAGAAAGTCCCCCGAACACAATTCCAAAAAACAATAGTAGCCATAAAAAAAATGGACGGATATTTCAAGGTGTTTTTTTTAACAAATAGATTAATCAATAATATCCGATTCCGCTGGTCGATTACGTTATGAGATATAAAGCGAAGGCATAACATCAATTCATGAAATATTTGAGATCATGTATATAACCCTAATCTGTCCAGTTAAAAGTCTACAAACAAGGTACGAATTCGCCTGATAGTGGTACAAGAACAACAAAGCCAACCAATAAGTGAGCATGCTTTCAAGTGACACAATCATAGATAAGAGAAATATACCTACAACAAGAGGAAGCAAAGCCCAAAATAATAGAGATGGCTAATTGGAGAAGAGGATGAGAGGGAGGTCACTACAGCTCCTTACCATCCCCTCCCCTCCCCTTATCGATGGAGGAACTATAATGACCTACCCTCTCATCATAATCTCCAGCCATGGCGCACAAATCCAAACGACCAAGCTTGAATGTCACAACATATGACTAGGAAACATGTTGACGGAGACAAGTTTGTGACCGTCCATGTGTAACGCCGATGCCCCCCGTGGCCTATCCAAAGAAATAGGATAGCTTTTCAGGCTTTAATATTTTTTTTTAAAAAAAAAGATGATTGACTTGGTCAGGTAATTGATTCAGGATTTTGTTTTCACATTTTTTTTTACGTCATTTAGGAATTTAGAGTTACGGTCTTTAGACGGTGATAATCTGATTTTCAAAGAGGGCCAGAGGCTGGTGGCTGCGGGATGCCCGAGAGGTTGCGTTATAAAGAAAATAAACAAGTCATCACAATCAGGGGTATAAATAAGGTAAGCCTGTTTAAGTTTTTTGTGTTGGGCTTAACTTATATTTGTTAATTTCGTACTTAAAAAAATATTCAGTTCGAAATGAATAAACTTGTTGAATAATAAATGGAGCTTGAGATAAGAAGTGTTGGCTCTGCTTAGCTCGAAACTCGAACTCGATGTATTTGAATTCAAAAAAATATTTTGTTCGACTTAGCTCGTAAATACTATTGAGGTTATATTAAATTTATATAGTGTTAGGAAGAAAATTTTGATCCTATATAAGTCGAGTATAAATCAAACACAAATATTCGCACAGTTGGATCTCGGCTTGAAAATATAGCGAGCCAAATACGAGTTAAACTCAAATATCATGAATTTTGGATAAGCTCGGCTTGAGTTTTTTACATCAAAACTCGGTTCAACTTGTTTTATATCAAGCTAAATTCATACATATCCCTTTTCGGTTCGGCTCGACTCGGCTCGTTTACATCCCTAATCACAACAACCTTTACTCTGGTGTAAATGAGTCAAAATTGAGTCAAACACTACTTTATTCATGTTCAACTTGTTTTAAAATTATCTTACTCAAACTTGATTCATTATCACATTATATATTTCAAACCAAACTTGAGCTAAATATTCACTTGTTCAAACTTAATTTGTGTTTAATTATTATATGAGTCGACCTAAGCCAAGACATGCAAAATAGATTTACTTGATTATTCCTTGATAAGTAGCAAGTACCTAATATTTAACAATAACTAATAAATAATTTTAAGTATCCATTAATAAATGGTTTATAAATGTCTCAATTATTATTAACTAATTAAATAAGTAATTTGTTACTATGATCCAGTATTATTCGTAATTTAGTTTCAATAAATATAATAAGTTATAATTGATATATTTTATTACGAGGAAATAATAATTTAGGGTGTAATAATTTAGGGTAAGTATTAGGTATTGCTATTATTAAATAAACTAAATAGTTAATAATTCAATAAACTAGTAATATTTTTTGCAAGTAATTGACAAAAGTATAAAATTATTTACTCATATTAAAAACTTGATAGCAGAATTGAGTCTAATATAATATCAAGTTCAAATACATTAAAATCGAATTTTGAACCAAATTGAGCCAAATATTTCATACTTCACTATAAAACTTGACTAGCTTGAATTCAAATAATCGCATAATGTTTTCATTCAAAAAGACAAATATAAAGAGAAGCATTTAATGTAATAACTACTGTTGTACAGATTATGTGAAAATTGAAAATTGAAAAGAGCAGAGAGCAACAAACACATTTTTGCAGTGTCCGTAAAATTGAAAACTACCCGTCTACCCTTAACAACAATCAAATCCCATATATCTACCGAGTTCTCCAACATTTGAGTAGTGACCGGTGGGCACACCTCCAATGACTACCATTAACGGAATCAAGCGATAGTAACAGCTACTCGAGGTTATCCCCATAACCGGCCAAACAAGTATAGCTCATGTCCGGCACTTAGATCAGACAAGGAAATCACCTTTAATAAAGCATGTTGTCCCCGTTGAAAATATTTTAGCTGGCAAGCACCCCCATTTATTTCACATACAAACAATTTGATGAAATAAACAGTGATTTTTTATGTGTCAATGCCGGAATGAGGCAACCTGTTAGATAAAACACAAGTTTTTCAACAAAAAGTCTGATTTATTATCAAGGGAAAAACAATTAAACAAGGCAGTCTGCAACCAAGATAAAGAAGACGCTGAGAAAGCTCGTCATATATCTGTTGCCACAGCCAGCAACCGAAACCAAACATCCCAAAATGTACTCTTTACTGATCTTCTCAACTCCCTGACCAAGAAGACATCAACCCATGAGGCACTCCATCCAAGCAAGGTGGGAATAATAAAACTCATCCATCTACAATAAAAATAGAGCATCAAATCCAATAAAAAATGGGCGGCACTGGTTTACTAACAAATTTGTAACAAAATCAAATGAAAATAACTATCAGAAAGACATGTTTTATGAATATATAGATTACAACTTTATTGAACATAAAATCCCCCAACTATTCTGATCCTCGATGAAAGTCCATAAAAAGAAAGGTACATATTAATATCCAAAATCGGCTGCTGATGGAACATCACAGGACTAAAACAGGAAAAAATTAAAGAAGTTACAACATGCATCAAAAGGAAAGTAAATGCATTTGTTTCAAATAGTAAAGGAAAAATGGTTCTCAAACAAACTCCAACAAAAAACTTATTTTGACGCCAAATGACATGCAAAAAGCAAGTTTATATCATTTCATGTGATTCCTTAAATAAGATTAACATGAATCACTTAGATTAAATCTCATATAATTTGTCAAAACCTTTGGCGTACATACTTAAACGTTAGAAATATAATAATATTAAGTAGTTAAAATATGAATAAAATATATCTACAACATTGACATGCGAGCTCATAAGCATTTTCAGGTGTTCACATGCAGATAGACAAAAAAAAAAAACAGAAAAATCACCTGATTTACAGTTTCTAAATAATCTTCCTTTTGTAAAACACCATATATCCAATAGATGCATCATCAGAGTGGAATTGCAAACTCAACAAAAGCTTAAAAGAATGCACGAGAAAAGAAAAAAATAGGCACTCTAAGGACGGGGCATAAAAAAGAGAAGGGCTCAATTATAGGCAACTATAATTTTCAAAATCCAGCTATAGCTTGTATTTAAAAATGTGTAAATTGTAATCACATTGCTTATATATTACACCTATCTATTTTACTGGCTATAACCCTGCCTACAAATTCACAATCTTCCACTAATAATAGCATCTGGAAGTCACTTACTGTTCAGCTAGATAGTCCGCATCTCTGTTCCTGTTTCATAATTAATAAACCAAGACAGGAATCAAAAGACTGAAGTGTCTTGATGATGTATCTATTTATTAAATCACAGTTCATAAAGCACGCAAACAAGATTAAACTAAATCAACAATCAGATATCAAACCCCTGCTGGAGATTTTCCCCCTTTTTTTCTTTTCTCGTGCAAACTCAACAAAAGCTTAAAAGAATGCACGAGAAAAGAAAAAAATAGGCACTCTAAGGACGGGGCATAAAAAAGAGAAGGGCTCAATTATAGGCAACTATAATTTTCAAAATCCAGCTATAGCTTGTATTTAAAAATGTGTAAATTGTAATCACATTGCTTATATATTACACCTATCTATTTTACTGGCTATAACCCTGCCTACAAATTCACAATCTTCCACTAATAATAGCATCTGGAAGTCACTTACTGTTCAGCTAGATAGTCCGCATCTCTGTTCCTGTTTCATAATTAATAAACCAAGACAGGAATCAAAAGACTGAAGTGTCTTGATGATGTATCTATTTATTAAATCACAGTTCATAAAGCACGCAAACAAGATTAAACTAAATCAACAATCAGATATCAAACCCCTGCTGGAGATTTTCCCCCTTTTTTTCTTTTCTCGTGCAAACTCAACAAAAGCTTAAAAGAATGCACGAGAAAAGAAAAAAATAGGCACTCTAAGGACGGGGCATAAAAAAGAGAAGGGCTCAATTATAGGCAACTATAATTTTCAAAATCCAGCTATAGCTTGTATTTAAAAATGTGTAAATTGTAATCACATTGCTTATATATTACACCTATCTATTTTACTGGCTATAACCCTGCCTACAAATTCACAATCTTCCACTAATAATAGCATCTGGAAGTCACTTACTGTTCAGCTAGATAGTCCGCATCTCTGTTCCTGTTTCATAATTAATAAACCAAGACAGGAATCAAAAGACTGAAGTGTCTTGATGATGTATCTATTTATTAAATCACAGTTCATAAAGCACGCAAACAAGATTAAACTAAATCAACAATCAGATATCAAACCCCTGCTGGAGATTTTCCCCCTTTTTTTCTTTTCTCGTGCAAACTCAACAAAAGCTTAAAAGAATGCACGAGAAAAGAAAAAAATAGGCACTCTAAGGACGGGGCATAAAAAAGAGAAGGGCTCAATTATAGGCAACTATAATTTTCAAAATCCAGCTATAGCTTGTATTTAAAAATGTGTAAATTGTAATCACATTGCTTATATATTACACCTATCTATTTTACTGGCTATAACCCTAGCCTACAAATTCACAATCTTCCACTAATAATAGCATCTGGAAGTCACTTACTGTTCAGCTAGATAGTCCGCATCTCTGTTCCTGTTTCATAATTAATAAACCAAGACAGGAATCAAAAGACTGAAGTGTCTTGATGATGTATCTATTTATTAAATCACAGTTCATAAAGCACGCAAACAAGATTAAACTAAATCAACAATCAGATATCAAACCCCTGCTGGAGATTTTCCCCCTTTTTTTTTTAAAAAAAAACATGGCATCCATGTAAAACAATGAATGATGTTCAATTAAAAGTTTACACAATAAAAATGAACTCAAGAGGCTACGGCAAGAAATTTTACAAGTCATAACTTTTGCTATATATAAACCAGAAGTATACATCCAGCACAGGTTTCCTAAAAGCGTAAAACCAAGACTTAATCTACGGGTAGGGAGTTATTATATTTGCAGTTATGGTGTAGAAAGTCAAAATCCCAAGTTTATTTCACCTTGTTTGGTCAGCCATCATCTAGTTTCGTCCTGGCCTACAAGAGAGCAAAGACGATTGGCTATTAACTAAAGACCAATAGGAAAAAATACCAAAAATAGTATCTTGTTGGTGAACTTCAAATTAAACTACTGCTGAACAACCTTCATCACGTAGTTTGTAAATACTAAACATTAATCATCACTCATTGCGAAGAATTTCTCCTACAACATCGTTCCTCATCATCACAAACATCATTATCATTTATCCAATCCACAGCGATTGGGATTTTAACTGTTGTGCTACTTCTCTAGATCATTAGATCATAACACTCCTTCAATTATGCATCTACAAATATTTTCTGATTGCTTTCATCCAAACAAACCCTCTTTGATCCCTCCACCACTCTTTTACCCATTACAAACTGTAGAGTGATATCTAGTCTCAAGACTCACAACTGCACGCATAGATTTTTTTGGGCATAAAAAAAAATTTATTTGGATCATTCTTGGACATTTTATAAACATCTCAACAACCCTGAACACACTTATGCAGCAACAAGCATAATTTTTCATATTATAATAGAAATTAGACTATCATTGAAAAAAAAACAGATAATTCAAAATTCCATGCAAAAGCAACACAGCATTTTTCCAAGGCAAAAAGATTATCCTTGTATGGTTCATTTATTTGCAATATTTGAAGTTATGTCCTAAAAGAATTCGGAGGATTAAAAAAAAAAAGTCAAAGGGCAAAGAATGCTCTGAACATTCAAGAGACCAATAGCACTAAGATACATTAAACTCTATTCATCAAACAAACAAGGTAAACATGCATTTACAAGTACTCAGTACCAACTGAAAGAACAATCATGAAAATGGATGAATGGAATTACGGAGGAATGTCATGATATGAAGATAACAAGATGAAAAGAGAAATGACTAATACACCAAGATTCCATTTATCACAATCACATCAATTAGTACTACTACCGACTCTAAGAAACACCCAGCATTAAACAACCATATTCCTCAACGAACAGAGAAGTAACACGCTGACTGGGGATAAATTTCGTCCAGTGATTACCAATTGTGGTTACTAACTTACTAGGTGCATTTAATCACAATAGATTCTCTTTTTCAAGTTGGTAACAAGTGAGAGCTATATCCAACAATAACAACAACCAATTTTTTTTTTTTTTTAAAAAAGCAGCTACACACAAAGAATTAGGTAAAAGGAGTGCTTAAAATACCTTCGGAGAGCCAACCATAACTCCGAGGAGATACAGATAGCATGGAGGTCAACAACGAAGAAGCGGTGGCACTGTGCAGCGGCAGTAACGTATCCACACATGCGCTCATCTCCACCGGAGATCTAAAAAAAAGCGCAATACCCAACACAGAAATCAATTATAGACATAACACAGCCAAATTCAGCCACTGATATTTTTACAACAACAAAGAAACAACTAAAGTTATCAAGCCCTGATAAAATGAACAGAATATATAGACGAACATGGCCAAATAAAATAGATGAATATTTAAAAAAAAATAAAAAAGAGGAAAACTGGTCCCCATATAGATGATTTGAAGAGCAAACCTGGAAATGCGAGGAATGGAAGAAGGCTTCTGAGAGGGAATGCGGAAGCAAGCAGAACGAGCGGTCTTGGACGGAGATGCGAAAGTGGAGGCGGCGCTGCGAGCGGCAGGTGACCGGAATATGGAGCGGCCGGCGGCGGCGAAGGCGGCCATGGCGGCGTATGGCTTGGAGACGAGGGCTTTGGG
>JAVDBV010051280.1:0-12478 GCA_032619315.1 Piper longum
TCTGGTGCAGGCTTTCATGGCGGCTTGGCAAGCGGCGTGTGCACACAAAAAGGCGGCGGAGTTTGTGGTTCCGAAAGGAACGTTCATGTTGGGAGAGGTCATATTTTCAGGTCCCTGCGCGAACAATGCCTCCCCCATGGTGGTGATCAATGGTGTCCTCAAGGCTCTTCCCAGAAGCCAGGACTTCCCTGAAAGTGAATGGATCACCTTCCGGGAGTTGGACGGCCTTGTCATCGTCGGCGGCGGGACAATCGACGGCCAGGGCGAGAAGGAAGCATGGTCCACTAAAACAACCTGCGGGAAGAAGAAACACTGCAGGTTCATGCCCACGGTGAGCCCTTCATCTATACTCTCATTATCGTCCTCTACGTACCTCAGGCGCAGAAAATAATTTATAAAAGAAATTATATTTATTTCATGCTTTTTTTTTTTGAACGGTGATGAATGCAGTCTCTGAAGATAATCTCGTGCACCAAAACAAGAGTTGATGGGCTTTTCCTGGTGAATAGCAAGGGCTACCACGTTAGAATCAACAGATGCATAGACATGCAAGTGAGCAATCTCAACATCACGGCTCCCGACGACAGCCCCAACACCGACGGCGTTCACGTTAGCCGCTCAACCGACGTCCTCGTCACCAAGTCGATCATCGGCGTAGGCGACGACTGCATCTCCCTCGGCAACGGCAACACCAATGTCACCATCTCCGAGATCCAGTGCGGCCCTGGCCACGGCATTAGGTAGTTTTTCTCGTGCTTGCACTACTCTAAATTAATACGTCGAGAAAATAATGAATTTCTCGATTTATGTCACCTGATCTATAACAAGTTGATTCGTCGTAAATCGGCGCAGTGTGGGGAGCTTGGGCAAGTACAAGGATGAGGCCCCGGTGAACGGAATTCATGTGAAGAACTGCACTCTCACCGGAACTGATAATGGAGTTAGGATCAAGACATGGCCGAACTCGCCGTCGCTCACCGCGGCCAACATGACATTTGAGAACATCGTCATGGACCGCGTCTCGTTCCCCATCATTATCGACCAGAACTACTGCCCCACAAAGGGCTGCCCGGACAGGGTACCATACCATACATATACACTAGATGATCGTCTCATGTATGATCGATATTGATATATAACGAGTGTTGATTGGATTGTGAATTTGTTGCAGCCTTCAAATGTGAAGATCAGTGACATAACATTCAGGAACATAACAGGGACTTCGTTCACCAAGCTGGCCGTGAACCTCATCTGCAGTGCAAAGTACCCGTGTGAAAACATACAAATGGAGAATATCAACCTGACACACCAGAACACACAGCAGAAGACGGCAGCAATGTGCCTCAACACCCAGCCGACCGTCTCCGGCATCATGGATCCTCCGCCCTGCGATTAAACTTAGCGGTGGCCAGAATCGAGAAGGGCCGCCAGAGTTGCTAGTTTTAGTTGGTAACATTTCGCTTGCACAAGCTCTGTAGTTGTTGTGACCAGTCTGATCCCAAGTATAGATAGGAACAACAATAGCTCGCTCAGATTCTTCTCTTATTGTTATGAACATTACCTGTTTGAAGGCATGTATTTATTGGAAGATAATTCAACTCATCTTTTGGATCATCATTTTATGGTTGTAGATACTTGTTTTCAAGCTCTCCATTGATCATAAAATACAAACTATTGACAGGAACAAATACTTGGGGGGTACTCATTTTTCTACTATGAACTTAGAGAGGGTGGTTGAAAGATGAAGATTTGGCAAATATATGGCAGAGAAAAACAAGCAAAAGACCAACCAAAACAGATCTTAACATTGTAGTGCTCTTGTTAATAGGCATCACCAATTCCAGGAGTCCCCTGTCTTTGCTCCCATATACACCATAAACAACCTTAACCTCCTCTGTCTTTAATTTCATCTTTTCATCTCCCATCACATGCGGATTTCTCACCTCTTGCTGTTTATTTCTAACATTGTGTTCTTGCTCTCGCTCTGACATCAACTCATGCGCTGTTTTCTGATTTGGGCTGTTGTCGCTTCGTTCAAACTCGTCCAATTGTATCATATTCAATGGCCTAATTGGTTCCTTTGTATCAATGGAGCAAGCCAAACTCTGTTCACCTCCTCCTTCCTTGGAATTTATGGACGGTAATTGCTGTCTATCTGAACTTTCAATCACATCTTCATTAGTGTCAGAATTCACCTCCTGATTTTCTATTTGACATGAACCATCTGAAAGGCTGTTTACTTCGGTTGGAAAGGGCACTTGGGTTGGAAAGTGCACTTGTTTGTCCTCTGCAGCCAATGTTTTTGAAGAAAATTGTTCTTGAGTTGAAAGTTCTTCTTTTTCTTCGATCAACTTGATTGATAGACATTCTACCTTACTAGATGATTCCTTATCTACTTCTTCTAATTCATAATGTGGCTCTTCTTGTCCTCCAGATTTTTCATTGTCTTGAACTGGTGTGGGAAAATGATCTTTCTCATTTGAAAATTCATCTTCTTCTCTCTCCGGGATTAACCCGATGGTGCGACTTTCTACCTTATATGATAATTCATACTCACCTTCTTCTTCTTCTTCTTCTTCTTCTTCTTCTTCTTCTTCTCGATGTACATGTAGTTCATTTTTAATTGAGTGATTCGAAAATACATATTCTTCTTTCTCCACAATCAACTCGATTGAGTGATTCGTTACAACCTCATCTGCAAATTCATCTCCTTCCACCTCATGATCTACTTCTTCTACCTCTTTTTCTTTGTCTTGAATTGATGAGTGGTTTTCCAAAACCAAGCTGTTCATGTCTTGCATCAATTCATCACCCTTTGGACAATTCATCGACACTTGCCCATTGGAACATTCATCCTTTTTGAAGTCCGCGGTGATCCCAAATGAACATTGATCTACCACATCTACAATTCTCATAATCCCATTTTCATCTTTCCTCTCTTTTTCATCAACTTCTTCTAAATTTTCTTTTCCTTGGCCTTCCTCTTCTTCACAGTGAATTGGCAGATTCTCCATGATCAAATCGTCATTTTCTTTGACAACTTCTCCATTTTGCTCAATTAATCCTGAGTCTCTTGTATAATCTAGCATGTCTTCCTGTATACGACAATCTTTTGATTCCATTAAGTTCTCGAGCTCTATATCCGTTATTTCCTAGAAGAAATTACCACAAAAAAGTATAATTCGCGAACTTCACTAGAAAGCAATCCAACTCCAAAAAATGTAGACATAAATGAAATAGGAAGACAATTCCCTCAAACCAAACACAAGCTTTACCTTATTGTCCGGCAACAGTTCTCCCAAATCATCTCCTTTCTTCTGTTGAACAAAGGCATCTTCATTCCACCTACATCACAGATAGCAAATATAAACAACAAATTCTACCCTGTGATCTAACATAATATTTTTCCAAAGCCAAACCAGATAAAGGTAAAATAAAATACTTAGATTCCACATTTTGGGTTTCGTCAGAGATTGGATTCCCAATTGCTGAAAGCAATCCAGATTGAGCTACCACCTTTCCATCTTCTCTAGGCAACCTTTGCCCAGAAGAGCTTTGGCTAGTAATTCTCTTATGGGTTCTTCTCTTGAGAGTCCCAAGCAAGGCTGCTCCTGCTACAACTCCACCCAATACGATCAACCCTCCTATTCCACTGATACCACTTGATCTCGGCTGCTTCTTATCATCCCTTCTCTTCACCTGCGACATTTTTCTGGTACCCAAAATGTGAACTTCTGTTCTTGGTTTTTATATGTCCGGGAATCTTTGGATGGTCGAGTCCTTGGGATTGATCAACGCCGATCCACGGGGAAGCTTGGTGCTCATGTGTTTCATGAGGAGGAAGTAAGACAATTAATAAGGCCATGAAGTTGGTAGCAGTTGGGAGGAAGATCCTATGCGCATGAAAAACGCAAGGATTCCCCCGAGTTGATGGCTCACTAATACGGTCGTTCGAGATTAAACTCGATTTAGTTTGGTATTGGGTATTTTGATTGAAAAGAAACTCGATTTAAACTTTGACTCGATATTAAATAAGCTTGGCCTCGACTTATACCATTTCAATTTAGCTCGACTCCATATTCGATAGTTTATATAAGAAATAAGATTTTGGTCATATTTATTTTAAATTTCTTTATATAAATTTAATTAAAGTATAAAATAATACAATTAAAATTTATATCTAAGATATTCTCATTATTCAATGAGAAATTATATATAAAATTAAAATTTATCTAATATGAGTCGCCCATGGTCGACATCTTACCTAGTTGTATCTAAAATTCATCCCCTCTACTCTCTTCTGCTCTTCCTTTGTCTTTAATTGATGTTAATTTTTTTTATTTAGAATTATTAATAAAAATTCTTAATGATTGAGTGTAATGATAGTATTAAAAAAAATAAAAGTAAGAAAATATGATTATCTAAATGAAATATTAATTAGGGCTATTAATGATCACCTGATTTACCGATTTATTAACCGATTTAAATTAAGTGGAACAAAAATGGTGAAGAATTTATTTTATAAATAAAAACAGTGAAAAACTTGATTAATTTAGCTAAGTTGACTTCAAATATAAAATAATAATAATAATAATAATAATAATAATAATAGAAGTCTCTTCTGTAACGATTTATCAATTTAACTGTTTTTTATTTATCATTTTACATTTAACTATAAAACTCATACCTACCTCAGACCTTATTTTTAAAATATTTAATTGTTTAAGTTTCCCTTTGACAAGACTATCAATATATATTTTTTACTTATATATTTCCTAAATTATAATATTAGTTTATTATAAGTGAGATGGTTAGAATATTTTATATTTTGTGAGTAGAAAGTTAGTTTAGATGACTATAATTTATAACTTACTTAATATTGCTGGTTTATAAAATATAAAATGATGAAAATTTAACCATTGATTTGCAGTTTAACCAATGACAAAATGATATAAATTCGGTTATGAGAACCTTTTAAACTAGGTTAATGGATTGGTTATAGTATAAATTTTTAAAATGATAAATAGTTATAGTTAATATTAAGTTAACTATTAATCGAGCCATTTACGGTTTTAAATATTCTTTAGCAAAAAATAAATGTTTATATAGTGATTTTTTTAAATACAAAAATTAATAAAAATTTCTTATGAAATTGAGTTTGACCATGACAAAAAGATATCATGAGTGCTAAATGTTTTAGACAAAAACTAATAACTAGGCAAATATGGTGATCGGTACAAGTGCAACTCACAACATACACTAATAAATAAATAAATAATTACTCACCAACTCATTTCTATGTTATATAAAGAGTATTTTACCAAAAAAAGGTTATTTTTTTATATTACCTAGTGGTGGGAAAATCAAGTATATTTATCAAGGAGAAATTTTTTCATGATAAGAAGATTGCCCTTAATTTTTAACACAAATTTTTTTAACACCACTTTCCCCATGGCGAAACCAGACCTTGGCTGCACATGAACAAGGGTGGCTGCCAGAAAAGCGAGCATGTTGTTTTATATTACCTAGATGTAAAACTCAAGCTTTTTGTTAGACGGTTTTAGTTTTGGTTCGGTCTTGACTCAGATTGAGTTGTTTGCCCGACCCTTTTTGTAGTATGCATATTTTTGATGTGGAATGTATGAACCATGACCTTAGTCTCTCCCCCGCCAAGTTGGACATTACACTGTCTTGATTCTTATTTTCAATTTTTTGAGTCAAGTCTATCTAGGTTAGGACTGTATTTCTTACGAATCAAGATTTCTTGTCGTGTGTGTGAAACCCCTCTCTTAGCTCTTGTGGGACCCATGGTACAGTTCTTATCGTCATTTCGACCACTTTAGGGTGAAAATCCTAAATTTTAAGATTTTTGATCAACCACTACTTCATTAGGTATGACATTCATATCTCTTTTGGTGTAATACCTTACCTATGATATCACCAAGTCAGGGTTTGGTGGTTGTGAGCTTTCCCTTTTCTTTAAAATCGCCTTTTTCCATTCCCTTTTTCGCTCATTTCCTCATCTCCTCCAAACTTCCACCCTGTCCTTAGTTACTTCTCTTCCTTCCCTAGTCTCTTCCAACTTTCTTCAAACTCTCCAAACATAAACAAGGGCTAGGGTTATCGGTCTTGGGGTGGTGAGAAGCCCCAAGAGATCTCCCTTTGGTTCATTGGAGGCAAGCTCTCCTCCCCTCTTTGCTTTTGTGTGTTTGGTGCTAGATCCACCTAGGTTGTTGCATGTTTTATATTTTTGTATGGTTTTTCCCATGTATCCAGTTGAGTTAGGAGTAAACAAGTAGTGGTTTAATAACTTTTATGTGTAAATTATTGTTACATATTTTTAAATATTCGGTGGTCACTATTTTGCAATGATCTAGTAGAAAATTCATAAGTCATGCTCTGGAAAGCTTTGTTTCTTGTTGTTTACTTTGTTGTGTTCATGACATCAATATCTATAACTTTGACGTCCATCGCTTTGTCTAATATAACTTTTATGATGCAATAGAAGTGCCAAACTTGGTGAAATGTGGCAACATTCAAGGTCTCTATGACCCGGCCACACATTTACCCAATTTTTACACCTTCATGGAGGTTGTCGATGATGTCCACCTTATGCATGCTTATTGATATGAGTGTGGAATTATTCATGTAAATTTTTCACACTATGATAACCATTTAAAGGGCATGAAAAACCCCCCTAGCTTTTTCTTGCCCATAATATGATATTTGTATGCCTTGCCATATTTTGAGTATGTGCTTGTTGTGAGCTAATTAAAAGAGATTAATAAAAATTATGGTTGGCCTCACTAATTGTCTATAATAAACATGTAAGTTTTTTTAAAATTTAAAATCATTTAGGTGGTTAGTTTGATTGGCATTCTATAGTGCGCAGGAAAGCAAGGTAAAACCCTAGTTCCCTAACTCCAGATGTAAATCTAAAAGCCTAGACAAATTGTGATGAAACTTCTCCCACATTTTAGTTTGTGTCGCATAACATCATATTAAAATTTGCGAGCATTTGGCTTAGTAGATCTTGTGCTAGAATTTTCCAAGCTCACTAGGTCTATCCAACTCTAAAAATGAATTAGCCAATACCTCCCATATCTAAGTCTACTTACTTGGAATTTAGACCACAAATCTTACTGGATTCAAGTCCATGGTATTGGCTAGCACTACCCACTTAGCCAAACCTATTTGAAGCATCCAAGCTCAGGAACACTCTTCCCAACACCTTAGCCTAACCTTAGAAGGCCTTGTTTACCATGTTGGCCCATTCTCTAGTAATTGGTAATTTTTACACCAACCCCTTAGTGTTTGGTCCCACTGGTTCGAATTTAAGCCTATTTAGGCATTATTTAGTCCGTCCAAAAAATCTTTTAGTTAAGTCTGTTTTATGAAACCCTAAGTAGACTTTTCACTAAAGGAACTTATAACACCAATCCACTAATAAAGTTACCTAATAAGGTTTAACACACCACTAAGTAAGATAATTAAGGTAAGTACAAAGTTACCTAATAAAGTTACCTAATAAGGTTTAACTAATATATATATAGGTCTTTTGTACGCAGTTGGAATTGATAATCAGATTGAGAATGGAATTGGTAGTGAAATATATAGCTAGTTAGGCAGGGCTTTGGATCTCTCAGCTCATAATTTGCGGTTTATTGTTCTAGTAGTTTTACTGCAATCGGTAAATGTAAGAGCTAGCGCAGTGGTAGCAGTTGAAGAAGAAGAAAAGTTGGTGAATTGTTGTGTCTATGTTTGAGCAATTTTGTTGTTAAAATTGCACTCTTTTTTAATTAACTATGGCGTTCTATGCTGGTGGGTGATACGATCCGATCCTCCTTGATATTTATTTTGGTCAGTGATAAGAATTGAGGAACTGAGTTTAGGGATTAGGAAGACGAAAGGTATTAGGAAAGACACGAGAGACTAAGAAGAAGAACGAAGAAGACTTGAGAAAGAGTAGAGAAGGGAAAAACCAGAAGGGAGATGAGGAAGTATGAGGGGGGAGAGATAAGGTTGATGGGGAAGAAGAGAATTTTCTTTCCACATGTTTAATCATAGATTACTTTTAAGCCACCATTTATGAAATGTTTTTATTTAATTTTTTTTAAGTTAATCACAAATTAATACCACTAAACAACCCATATGAGATGTGTTAGCAGCAGGGTTGAATAAATCAAGCGATTCCACTTGAAATCGGCCGATTTAAATTAGATCGGGCCGAATCAGATTAAAATTATGACGGAATCGATTTTTTAATCGGTTTTAGATAAATTAATAAAATAATTTTATTTTTATATTATATAAATTAATTATACATGGTCAAAATAAAATTTTAAAGTTTATAATGACAAAAATACCCTTTGCCCTCCCTCCACCCACCCCTTCGTTCCGGCGGGGCCAGACTGGAGGGGGAAGCAAGGCCGGTAGGGGGGTGGGGCTATCTGGGGGAGGTGGGGCCAACGGGGGGAGCCCGGGTGGGGCGTGGCAATCCGGGCGGCCGACGGTGGGACGGAATGGGGCCGGCAGGGGGAGTCCTATTGTGGAGGGCACCACCAGGGGGGGTGTCCGAACTCGAGTCTAGTGAATGTTTATATGTTCAACTTATATAGGATCAAAAATATTTTTGAATACTATATAAGTTCAATGTGACCTTAATAGTATTTACGAGACGAGTCGAGCTTTCGAGTTTGAACACATTGAGTTCGAGTTTCGAGCCGAGTCGAGCCGAATACTCCTTTACTCAAACTCTGTTAATTGTTCAACGAGTTTATCCATTTCGAGCCGAGTATTTTTTCGAGCACAAAATTAACAAGCATGAGCACGAGCCGAACCGAGCCGAACACAAAAAGCTCGCGAGCAGGATTGACTCGTTTACACCCCTAATTAGATTACCTTTTCTTGTGCCCTTCCAAGGTATATGATTATAATTTTTGCTGTTTTAAGCCTTGTAAATCATTTATTTCACTCTATTGCCTGCTTTTAAAAAGCGAGAGAATTTATGATATGATATCTTGAATGATGACTGAATCAAGGCATTTTATTGTTTCTGTGCATAGGTTTGGGCCATACTTCTGTCAGCCCGTAATTGCAGGACTTGGTGGAGATAACAAGCCATTTATCTGTACAATGGATTCTATTGGTGCTAAGTATACATCTGTTCTATCATCATCTACTTCGCTTTCCCCATGTGGATTAGTGAATTTTAGAATGATTTGATTACAAATATTTTCTTTTAAGAGTGCTTTTCAGTGGCTAGTGGTATGAAAATTTTGGAATTACACGAGTTCTGGATAACCTTCTTCATTTATATTTGTTTGGTGCATTGGGTTTAAAAATTGAAGCCTCCACTTAACGGGTATGTGATAGTTGTCCAGATGAATAATTGAGACCCTTGTATTATGATTTTGTTAGAATAGTGAATATTAAGGTGAAAGAATTCAACCTGCCTCTGTAATGAGAACAATGCCCAATGATAAAGACAGTCAGTAATGATACTGACTTTGTCTAATAAAAAAAGCATGATTTTGATTTTATTTTATCAGCTGTTTTATTTAGATGAACTAGCTATTTTTTTCTATTGCCTAATCGCAAATATATCAGTATATACCCTCTTTCTAGTTTAACGAAAATTTTAATGACTCCCATCAAAGTTGCAGTCTTGAGGCTATTTATATGCCTGTGAACTCCTGTATGTTATTTCCTTTTAAATTCTCTGAAACTATGAAGATCAATATTTAAATACCTTTCCTCCCTTGTTATTATTGAGCTTTATTAGCTTTCTGTTTATTCTTACATCGGCTCTAAAGTTGCATGACATAAAAATCTGTGCAAGATATCATAAATATTAGGGAAGCCATTAAAATCTGGATTCCTTAACATTATTTTTTTTATTTTGTAGGGAGCTGGCAAAGGATTTTGTTGTTGCAGGAACTGCATCCGAGTCCCTGTATGGTGCTTGCGAGTCCATGTACAAGCCTGATATGGTTTGTTACATGATATTCTCTCGGATTCTTTTTATGTTAATAGCATAGATAATTTTTGGTGATCAAAATATTATATCGAAGATAAATTGAATGTTTTAGCTATTTAATTTAAAGAGCCCATGCAGAGTATTAAATCAAAAGTCAATAGCATTCGCATGTATGGTATGGAATTAGAAGCGTGCCTATTATTTTTGTTTTTTTCTAAAGAAATTAGAAGCATGCATTTGGATTGCCTTGGTTGACATTTGCATGTTTGCAGGAACCTGATGAACTTTTTGAAACCGTTTCTCAAGCACTAATTTCATCTGTTGATAGGGACTGCCTCAGTGGTTGGGGTGGACATGTTTCTGTAGTGTAAGTTTTTATCCTGCTCACTTGTTAAAAGACATGAAATTTTTGCTGGGGTTCCCAGAATTGTCCTCTGATAATCATATCCTCCAAATGTATAAAAAAATGCTTGTCATATGATAAATGACGCCGCTAAATTAATTTCTTGCTCAACCAGTTCGAATTCTTAGTTAGTTTATGATGGTTGCGCAGAACGCCAGCAGAAGTAATCGAGAGAACCCTGAAGGGCCGGATGGACTGAAAGCTACCCGAGGCATTTTAGGCTTCAAAGGCTTTCAAGTGGAATTTGGGTGGGTGCATTCATCTCCATTCATAGCTGAAGCTTTATCATTCCAATGAACTGTCACTTACAGGACAGCGTTTCTTGATTACATACTTTGTCGCCCCCTTAAATCAATGGTTGTCGAAACTACATAGATTATCTATGTCTGAGCCGGATTAAAAGCAATAAATGGTGTAATTCATCCTCTTCGTCATCCAAGAGTTTATTCCATGCGTAGGTAATTTGATTGGGTTATGAATGACGCGAAATACTCAATATATTTGGATTGCCATGTTATGTTATGGACAATTGTTGTTGAAATGTTCCAATTGCGAAATAGATGCAAAGTGTTCGCATTTTTCACCGTAAAATAAAATTAACCAACGGCATTGCTAAAAAAGCAGTTCACTTGAATGACAAAACGTACTCAAAGGGAATGACGGAAGATAATTGAATCTTTTAATTTGTTTGGCTTGTAAGCTCCTTTGATAATTGTTCCTTAAACTTGAGCTTGTTTGATTTTCATGTACCATTATCTCTCTCCTTATATAACTGCATTTGTTTTTGGAGAACAAAATGTTTTATTTTGTCGTTAATATTACAAACCATATGAAAACAATCATTTATATTGAAAATTCAGCTTTGAGTTGAGATGGGCAGAGCAGACACAACCATAACCATTAGTAAAAATATATTTTGTCATCAATATTTAATTAGATATTCATTGAAACACTGTGGACAAAATTAAATTTTGTGAAAATTTTACATTTTTAAGAAGGAATAAATTGAAATAATATGGAAGTTATAATTTAAACAAGGTGAGGTGTTATTATGTAATATTTAAAACTAGTCGATTGCTAGAGCGTTATTAGATGATTTTCAAATATTTATTATTCTTGTATAATTAATTGATATTCATTAATTTATTAATTTTAAAAATTTTCTTATTTAAGATTTGTTAAAATTAAAATAAGGTGTATTTTTTAGGTAATATAAAATTTTATCTCTAATTGTAATAGTAAAATGGTAAAATTCTAATTTAATTTATTTTCATTAAAAAAATAAAAAAATAATATTACAAAATAGGTAAGTATCCATAGCGTATCCTAATTACAATTATAATATTAGAAAATTAATATTTGTATGAATAAAAAATACAAAATAATATTATAAAATAATTAAAAAAACAAGTCAAACCATAATATTAAGTTTTTTATTTTATGTATTAATTAATAAAAATAAACAGATATATAAATTATAACTTTTTCTAAGATGCATTAAATGTACGTACGGCCTTAACCGTCCATCAGGCACTTCATGGTAGAAGAAGAAACACGTTGTATACAACCTAGTTGCACCTCTTCGCTGTCTTCATCAATGGCGTCTCCCCTTACCAGCACTGCTACTACCCCTCTTCTTCTTCCCACCTTCCTCTTCTTCTTTTTCTTCTTTGCCTTCTCTACCACCACCCACGATGAAGCCCTAGCTGCCTACCAGATCCTGGAGCAGTACGACTTCCCCGTCGGCATCCTCCCCAAGGGCGTCCTCGGCTACGAGCTCGACCGCGCCACCGGCAAGTTCACCGCCCATTTCAACGCCACCTGCAGCTTCTCCATCGAGGGATCCTACCAGCTCCGCTACCGCCCTAGGGTCTCCGGCATCCGCGACCTCAGTGGTGTCAGCGTCAAGGTCCTCCTCTTGTGGCTCAACATCTTCGAGGTCGTCCGCGACGGCGACGAGCTCGACTTCTCCGTCGGCATCGCCTCCGCCAGCTTCTCCGTCGACAACTTCGCAGAATGCCCCCAGTGCGGCTGCGGCTTCGACTGCGGCGGCAACGACGACGATACTGATCATGTCCGCGTCCGCCGCTGCCTCC
>JAVDBV010051291.1:0-12633 GCA_032619315.1 Piper longum
CGCCCCTGCTCAGGCCCCCCTGCGCCGTGACCCGCCCCCGCCCCCGCGCCACCCCCATGGCCGCCACCCGCGCCGCTCCCCCGGACTTCCCCGGCCCCGGCGACCCATCCCCCCAGGCGGCCCTGCCCAAGCCCCCCGCGACATGCCCCTGCCCTGCCCTGCCCCCGCCCCCGCGCCACCCCTCCCGCGGCAAGTGGGGGGCGGGTGGGGCAGAGCGCCGGGAAGCCGGGGCGGGGGCTGGTGGCGACGGCCGGGGCAGGGGGCGGGCGCCGGGAGGCGGGGCGGGGTGCCGGGAGTCGGGCGGCGGAGATCGCTGGCGTTCCGTGAGGGTGGTGATCAGTGTAGCTTCGGTGGTATGCTGGTTGGTGGTGAGCTCCTCTACTACAGCTCGGAGCTGCGGTGAGAGTGTAGGTCTGAGCTGGGGTTCGGAGGTTGAAGGTCGAGGATATGGGGTTTTGGTGCGAGCACCGGGATTAGTGCAGGTGAAAAAGCTGCCGAGATTTTTGCTTGGAAAGTTGGTTTTTTTTTATGAGATTATGTTTTGTTTGATGATTCGGGAGTAGTAAGAAGTAGGTTTTGTTGTGAATTTAGGTATGGGGATCGAAGTAAATGAGAAGATTTTGATTTTTCGTTTGGATTTGCAGTAGTTTTTGAGAGGGTGGGAGCTGAATGAGGTGAGATTAAGCGAGCTGTTTTGCAGTTGCTGGATTTGTTGGGTTTTTTTGGATTGAAGCAGGTGAAAAACTGGAGAATTTTTGTTTCGACACTTGGTTCTTTCAGGAAATTGTGTTTTTTGATAAACTGGGGGTTGAAGAAAGTAGGATTTTGCTGTGAATTTAGCTGAGAGGAGAGGTTTTCGTTGCAAGTTTGGGGATCGAGCTGGGTGAGAAGATGTTGGTTATGGAAATTTAGTGTTTTGTTTTGATTAGCAATCGTTTCTTCGGAGATTTTGTGTTGTTTTTTTAAATGGGAGATTGAGAGCTGATAAAAGTGAGATTAACAGAGCATTTTTCTGAAAAAAATGGTTTTGCTGCAATTTTTTGGATTGGACGTAGAATTTATTGTTTGAAATGTTTTTTTTTTTGGATTGGCTGTGATTTAGGAGAAGATTATGCTAGTTTGATCGATTGGGAGTAGAAAGAAGTAGGATTTACTGTAAATTTACTGGAAGATTATTCTTTATTTGACAAATAAGAGTAGTGAAAAAGCAAGAGCTACTGTGAATTTCGCTGTGATGAGAAGGTCATGCTTTTTTTTTGATAAATTGAGAGTGGAAAGTCGTATTTACTATGAATTTTGCTGTGGGAAACGGCTTTGTTTGCAGGTCTGGGGATTGAAGCAGGTGAAAAGCTGTTAAATTTTTGTTCAGAAATTTTGATATTTGTTTGGTTTTGCAATGGATTTTTTACAATATTATGCTTTGTCTGATCAATTGAGAGTAGAAAGAAAATTGGATTTCCTATAAATTTGAGGTAATTTTTGCTTTTTGAGAGTAGTGAGAGATTAAAAAGAATTGAGCTGTAGGAGCTTCGCTAATTCCTACTTCGTAACAGAAATCAAGAAAACTGTAGCTCGGTTGAGCATTCTTTGCAAGAGAGAGCATGTCAACTATGAGAGCTTCTAATCAAGAAAACTGTAGCTCGGTTGAGCATTCTTTGCAAGAGAGAGCATGTCAACTATGAGAGCTTCCTCTTCGGACTCTTCTCCACAGAGCCAAGATGGTAAGTCATAGTTTGATTGTTGTGATAGACAAAGCTTATGTTTTGAAACTGAGGATTCTATTTAATGTTTGATTTTTGGTTCGTTTTGTACTAGGGGAGAAGAGGTGCTTGAATTCAGAGCTTTGGCATGCCTGTGCTGGTCCGCTTATATGTTTGCCGACCCGTGGCAGCCGAGTTGTGTACTTTGCTCAGGGCCATAGTAAGCAGGTGACAGTAAATCTTGTGTGGTTGTACGATTCTGATCTTGTTTTTGTCCTATATTAGCGTTATTTGTTCCTGTAGGTTGCTGCTTCCACGAAAAAGGAAATTGATGGGCAAATACCCAATTGTCCAAGCTTGTCTCCTCAATTGATCTCCACAATGTCACAATGCATGTGAGTTCTAAGACAGGTTCTTATATGGATTTGCTATCTTTGGAAAAGGGAAAGGGGCAGGAGACTGGGTATTCTTATTTGTTGTGGAATTTCAGGCTGATGTGGAAACAGATGAAGTGTATGCTCGGATGACTTTGCAGCCACTAAGCTCGGTAAACTTCAATTTTCTATCTGTCTACCTATTATCTAGGTCCTGTTCAGACAGCTATTATGTGAAATCTATTTTGCAGCAAGAGCAAAAGGAACAATATATCCCCCATGATTTGGGAATCCCTAGCAAGCAACCTACAAATTACTTCTGTAAGACATTGACGGCTAGTGATACTAGTACTCATGGAGGGTTCTCTGTTCCACACCACGCAGGAGAAAAAGTGTTCCCTCCTCTTGTAAGTTATCCTTCAGCGTGATTTTTCATTGAAAAGCTTTGCTTGCACATTTATTCAGTTATGAAACAAGTAGCTGGATTTGTTAAATCTTCCTGTATATATGGTTTTTGTCTTCTTCATGGTAGGATTTCACCCAACAGCCTCCGGCCCAGGAGCTCATTGCTAGGGATCTCCATGATATTGAATGGAAGTTTAGACACGTCTTTCGCGGTTTGTAGAATTTACTTTTGTCTTGGTTAGTTCGTGAATGATTGCTCTGTTAGTTGAGAACTGATTATGAGAATAGAGACTTCTTGTTGATTTTTAAGTTTCTTAGGCACTTGTTTATCAATAAAGCAGAATGACAGAAACTTCAAGCATTTAATTAGGTGTTTGCTCTATGCATGTGTGAACGTTAAAGAACTTATATTGTGTTAACAGGACAACCTAAAAGGCACCTTCTCACCACTGGCTGGAGCGTTTTTGTCAGTGCCAAGAGTCTTTTTGCGGGAGATTCTGTGATTTTTATCTGGTACCAAAGATTATTGTAACTGTACTGATAATATAACTACAATTGGCTTGATATGGAGCTTATGGTCATGTCTGGTTCTTTGGCTCACATTAGGAATGAACAAAATCAGCTTCTATTGGGAATCAGGTGTGCCGATTGGCACAAACTGTTATGCCTTCATCTGTTCTGTCAAGTGATAGCATGCATATAGGGCTTCTTGCAGCTGCTGCTCATGCTGCTGCAACAAACAGTCGCTTCACTGTTTTCTATAATCCTAGGTATCAAAGGTGTACATGAATAGCGTGAATTTGCTATGCAGCTTTATCTGACATCCATTCAATTTCTGGGTCTCAGGGGGATTCTTTTTTTATCTTTATTATGATCTTCTGGCAGAGCAAGTCCAGCCGAGTTTGTGATCCCTCTTACAAAGTATGTGAAAGCAATGTACCATACACGCGTTTCAGTTGGTATGCGCTTCCGTATGCTTTTTGAAACAAAAGAATCTAGCATACGCAGGTATAAAACATAATTTATTGTTATTATCAGGCTTTGTGAGGGCCTAGTTAGCTTGTAGTGCTGCCTCCGTCTGCAGGCTGGGGGACTTAAATCCCCTCTTTGGGCCACTGATCCACTGCAATGGAGGTGTCAATACTCATTAGTTCCATTGTTCTCACTACCTTATACCTTCCCCTAATTATCACTTGTTACTGTAAATTTTGATTGTACTGTGTTGAATACTTCTTAACTTGTTTAACTTCTATTCCTACTTAACTTCTGAATATGTTTTGGATTTTTTTAAATGTATTTCAATTGTGCTTGTAATCCAGGTATATGGGTACAATTACCAGTATTAGTGATCTGGATCCTGTTTGTTGGCCAAATTCACATTGGCGATCTGTCAAGGTGATTATTACTTTCAAAGAGATATAAAACTAAATTTGCTGTGATTCAAAGTGTAGGACATATTTAGGAATGACTTATCGCCTGTTATTACTCATTCTTTTGGCTTGATCTCTATCATTGCCAGTCCCCAGCATAGAGAAAGGAGGAGGGTTGTGTAGGTAACTAGGCATTTGGTTGTTAAAAGTTTGCCTTTCATTCTCCCATGCCTCTTATACTATACATTTATCCCCAACCTCAATTATTTGGGATTAGGTCCAAGGGATGAAGAGAAGAAGAATGTTGAGTAATAACCCGTTCAAAGCTTGCTTTAACCCAAAAAAAGAGAGAGAAAACCTTGGAGCTCCCTTTCAGCCAACGTGCCTTATTCACTGAAATTCCATTGTGGAACTTTGTAAATTTGTACGAGTGTGATAGTGCCTTATCAATTTTTTTCTTGGATGCAGGTTGGTTGGGATGAATCAATTGCGGGTGAGCGACAACCAAGAGTGTCTCTTTGGGAAGTGGAGCCTTTGACAACCTTCCCTATGTATCCATCACTTTTTCCTCTTCGACTAAAACGACCCTGGCACCCTGGTTTGCCATCATTTCAAGGTAATTATCTTGACTATGAAATGTATTTCTTCCACAAATTTTTACACATTTATCTCTATCTATTTCTCTCTGAATATTTAACATTTTAAGTGTTGTTGTCATCACCATATCCTACTCATTGGTAGTGTTTTTCATGATTCAAGTATGACTGCAGCAATGGTATTAACACCAACTAGCATACAGGGTATTTCAGGATCCCTAGGCAGTGAGGGGACTACCAGTCTCATAAACTTATCAAGAATTGGTCAACCTGTGGTAAGTGAGCAGCAGCAGCAGACTTGGTTACCTCCAAAGTTTGGAGTGACTCCAGTGAGTGATTTGGGCAATGGAGTGTCACTTCCACCATTCCCCGGAAAGGAAACGGCTATGGATGCTCAAAACTGTGCTGCTGATATCCATGGACATACCCTGTTTGGGGTTAACATCGACTCTGCGTCGTCTCTGATCCCAAATCAAGTGCATAGCCTTGTTAATGCTGCAATTGAAACTGAAGGATCTGTATTACCTTTTTCAGCTTCTGCCTACCAGGATTCTCTCTTTAATGATGTTAATGATCAAACTACCTTGCTACAGAATAGTGACTCTGCATCTGGAAATTTTGTGAAGGTAATTTCATTTGGTGGAGTATTACCGTTTATGATTTGTCTGGAGATTGCAGATGTGAAAGCTCTTTGCCACTGCAGGTCCACAAACCGGGATCAGTTGGGAGATGGCTAGACATCAGCCAGTTCAGTAGCTACCATCAGCTGAGATCAAAACTAGGGCAGATGTTGGAGGGGAAGTTGGATGACCATCTAAGATCAGGCTGGCAGCTTGTATTTGTTGACAGGGAGAATGATGTACTTCTCCTTGGCGACGACCCATGGGAGTATGGCTTTTTATCTTATTATTTACTTTATTTCAAAGATTGTTGTGAATTAGTCTTCTTCTGTATTAGAGTCCACTTAAAATTGTTTTCTTTTGGCTTGGCATGGTTAACTGATTCGACCTCTGAGTAGTACAGTTACCAGATAAAGAAAAATAATAATAGTCACTTATCAAGTGGCTGGAATCATTATATATTTTTTTCTATAAACTATTGGTTCTTGCTTTATTATGTATAGATGCTTATACTAGTCTTTTCTTGGTTAATGATTTTGTAGATCATTTGTGAATAGTTTATGGTATATCAAGATACTTTCTCCCGAAGATGTTCAAAAACTGGGGCAACAAGAGTTTGAATCCCTAAATCAAAATGGAGGTGCAAGGTTAAGTGCGGAGGCAAGGAACCATGCATTTGAGATTCAGACTATCAGCTCACTGGACTATTGACAAAGAAGATGGTACCATAAGTGTTCTTGAAAGAATCTAGTTTGGAAGTTCAAAAATAGCTCTGAAATATTGCCGATAATAAAATATTTTCAGCCATGAATAATAGAGTCAGAGATGAAGATGAGATTGATATTCTTTTAGGCAGCTTATGAAAGGCAAACCAAGAAAGAGCTTTCATATGCTCAAGTTCTGCAGCTTACCATTTATACATAACTGTTTTCTCTTTGCAGGTTGGCCAAACTTTATATGGACGTGTTTCTCTGTGAGATGTCCTACCCAGTGATGGTTACTAGATTATTTATGAAATGAAATACCCTTATATGGTGAGAAGACATTGTGTCTCTTTTTAGTAACTGCTTGATTGAACTTCTTAGCTTCTTCTATTAGATATCATGCTGTGAGCTTATAGTTCAGACCTATATGCTTTAAATGTCCTTTCGAAGTAATTGGAACTCTGGCAATCTTGATTGAATGCATGAACTATATACATGTACCAAACAATGGCCGAAACGAAAGCATGCAACCCAAAATTGATGGCACAAAGGGTTAATGAATTGGTGACTTTTTGGGTATTTTGGTAAGAACAACCAAGACAATATGGGCATTAATTCTTTGGCTTATGAACACCAGATAGAAAAAAATGGACCAAAAAATCAAGGGAATTAGAATTCTATAACAGCATTTATACGCACAAATGTTTATTTACGCATTAAGGGAAAATTCAACTGCATGAAAAGTTCTACTTATTTATAAATATGCATAAATATCTACTTGCGAGGTTGAATTGAATACAATGGCAAATGGGTAACACAACTGTGTAAATGTTCTTGTTTATGTATAAACACATTGGTTATGTAAAATTAGGGGTGTAAACGAGCCGAGTCGAACCGAGCAGGGGTATGCTTGAGTTTGGCTCGTTATAAAACGAGCTGAGCCGAACTTTAATGTAAATGAGCCGAGCTTTAATGTAAACGAGCCGAGCCGAATCGAGCAGGGGTATGCTTGAGTTTGGCTCGTTATAAAACGAGCCGAGCCGAACTTTAATGTAAATGAGCCGAGCTTTAATGTAAACGAGTCGAGCCGAGCTTATCCAAAATATATGGTGTTTGGGCTTGGTTCGAACCGAGTTCGAGTTGAATTTGAGTCGAACTCCAACCGAACTTGAGCCTAGCAAATATTTATGTGCTCAACTTATATAAGATCAAAAAAAATTTTGAACACTATATAAGTTCAATATGACCTTAATAGTATTTATGAGACGAGTCGAACCGAACATTTTTTCGAGTTTGAATACATCGAGTTCGAGTTTCGAGCCGAGTCGAGCCGAATACTCCTTTGCTCAAGCTCTGTTCGTTGTTCAACGAGCTTATCTATTTCGAACCAAGTATTTTTTCGAGCACAAAATTAACGAGCACGAGCATGAGCCGAGCCGAGCCGAACGTAAAAAGCTTGCGATCAGGCTTGGCTCGTTTACACCCCTATGTAAAATTCTGTAACAGCATTGAGCCAAATCAAGAACTCAGCTAACAAATATAAGGCCTCCTATTTGTATTTACATAAATCAATTGTATAAAATCCTACATAGGCCAGAGTTCTTATCAAGCTGATCAATGTTTTGAAATTGTACCAAGCTTGCCGGTTCAACTTGGCCTGCTGCACAAGTTGGTTGTGTAAAAGATGAAACTAAATAATTTTTTAATTTATATTCACACGTACATAAGTTGTATCGAACTAAACTCCTAACTTTATTTATTCACACTAAATTAATTAAATTAAGCATATATCTACGGTCAAAGCTTCAGCTAACAGTTTTATTGAGTCCAGAGTATCAAAGTAAAATCTCCGTAGTATTCTTATAATAAAAGGAGAATTAAATACCAATTTTTATTATATATATCTTATTATTTAATTAGGATCTTTAAAAAGTCAGTGTCAATCAAAATTTGTTTAAAGGGGTAAATTATTTTTACTTTCATCACATTATGTAATGAGATTTTATTTGGAAATATATATTTTATTTTTAATATAAGCTGCACATGGCGTGACATCATTCTTGGTTTATATTCACAGATCGGATAAAAAATTTCATTGAGTAAAACATTTAGCCAAATCAATAATCCAATGGCAAGCAAATTCGTTAGCCCCTGCTGTCTATATATCTATTCACTTAATATAATAAAATAAACCACTCTTTTACTATATATTTTGCTCCCTTTTTTTTTGAGATTTTTCTAGAGAATTATCAACTTTATATTGATTAGATATTTACTTAGATTAACGTTGTTATACAATTTTTCATACTCTCTCAAGTGTAAGATTTGCCTTATCTTCCCCATATGTTATACAATAGAATTTTGCCAGCTCTTGTAAATATTTAAAATATCAATTATAATTATAAAATATTTTAAAATTTTATAATAAATTATATTTCTCATGGTCAAACGGGTCTATACTTGCGAGTCGATTTTATACTTATTTACACATGCATATTTACAGGTTGCATAATAAAATTATGCTGCTCAAATTATCAAGTCTAACTAAGCTTTTGGTTGTATTATTTTGAGTCTATTTATTGTCAAAATATAAAATATTAATAATAAGGGATAAAAAATGTGCTTAATAAAATGTGATAAAATATAAAAAAAAAATAGTAGATGCTCTAAAGTTTCAAAAAATATTAAAAAAATGTTAACCTTTTTATAATTACAAGGAAATAAAAACTAGTACATAATCGTCTAACATTTTATAGAAAACAATCATACACTCCCTACAAGGGGTGTTTATTAAACCAATCGCGGCGGTCTTTACATTTATGTAAATTAAAGATTATAAAATTTTATATCCAATACAAAATTTACTAAGTTTAAGTTTTAACAGAGTCGAATATCCAACCACGGAAAGTAACAAAACAAACCTAAGAAAAACACATGCATGTAATAATGTATGAAAGTAGAGTAACAAATTACTATTTACATTTCACCTTCACATTTTCACAACCATGGTCCATGGAATAATAAAAGAATAACAAAGGTCCACCCTCTTCACCACCACCCCCCGTCTCTTCCTCCGCCGGCGACCGCCGCCGTCTTAGCGACTCCGGTCACCTCTGCCGCCGCCTTCGTTTTCTAAGTCCGTTCTCTGTTCGCTTCTTCTCTGTTCGGCGATGGATGTGGAGCCGAAGGGTCCGGCGGCCGGGGCGGAGGAGGAGGCGGTGAAGAACGCCGACTGCGTTTACTTCCTGGCCTCGCCTTTCACCTGCAAAAAGGTACCGACTTTCGCTGTCTTCTGAGTAGTTGTTCTTGGAGCTGTGGTGTTTTGGGTGGTTTCTTGTGTGGTCTGTAGATGCTGTGATTTGGGGGGTTTGGAGGTGGGATTGGGGTTGATCGGTGTGGTTGGGTGGTGAGGGAGTGAGTTGGTTCTTGAACTGTATTGATCTTGATGGCGATTTGTTAGATTTGGCACTATTTTGTGGAACAATTGCGTCGAAAAATATCTGGACGGTGGAAAGATCTTGTCTTGATGATTGGATGTGATGTGTAGAAGGAAGATTGGATTGGATTAGCTGCTTGTTGGGTAGCTTTGATTTGCTTGCATCTCTTCCAATGATTTGTGAAGGATGCTTAGAAAGTTGTTGTATTTCTTGCTTTGATATGTGAATGTTAATTACAAGATTTAAGGTATTTTTAGCTTTGATTTGTGAAGGTTACTTACAAATTTACTGTATTATGCGGCTTTGATTTGTGAATGTTACTTACAAGATTGTGGTGTTTCTAGCTTTCATATGTGAATGGTACTTACAAAAAAATTGTATTTCTTGCTTTGATTCGGGAATGTTACTTACGAAAGTTAGTTTAATTTCTTGCTTTGACAGGGGAGTGAATGCGAATATCGGCATAGTGATGCTGCAAGGATGAACCCGAGAGACTGCTGGTACTGGTTGAATAGCAATTGCTTGAATCCAAAGTGTTCATACCGGCATCCTCCTCTAGATGCATTCCTGGGGAATAAGAGTACAACTACCGTGGGAGGGTCTCAAATGGCTGCTTCCCAGCCTGCTGTCTCAATGCCAGCGCCTGTGCTTACACCTATTCAAGGGAAGGCAGTGGGAGCATCTTCCCAGGTTGGCAGCAAGCAGAGTGTACCCTGCTATTATTTTCAGCAGGGGTATTGTATGAAGGGTGATAGGTGCCCTTTTTTGCACGGTCCTCAGCAGGCTACTGGTTTGGCTCCAGCCCCTCCTGCTCCACCTCCAAAGATTGCCGTGACGGATGATGAATCTGCTCAGCCTCACATGAAGGTTGCTGCTCCACTTCAGAAGTGCTCAGCTCAGAATCAGATTCCTGAGATTAGTAGTGGTGTGAGGATAATGAAGTCTGAAACTGAACCAATTAGGAGACCTGCAACTAAGAGAAGCACAGTTACGGATTTGATCCAAGACCATCAAGCTCCCATTCTAGAGCCCATCAATGACTTTGCTGTGAATGGAAATCCTGGAGGTAGTTTGAGCAGCCATCTATCTCAATTAGAGGACAAGCATTATTCTAATGGTTTGGAGGCTGGTGAAATCCTGAGGGAACCCTCTCCTGGTTTTGATGTACTTGTGGATCATAGAGAAAATGGTGAGTATTATCACGATGAAGAAGAATTTGTTCAAAACCTAGAATGTGGTGTGAGGCATTTGAGTTCTGTTGATGGAAAACAGTACCGACGCTATGTAGACCTTGATGCTGATTATGGGAGAGAGCAATACAGCTTACATGCTGCTAGTGACCGGTTTGATTGGGAGCCCAGTAATCATCCCTCCTCCCACAGGAGGACTTCAGAAAGATTTTCAACACGAGAGAATAGAGGTTTAAGGAGGGCCAGAAGTCCGGAGAGAGTTAGCCGGTCAGATTTGCGGCACCAGTTATCCAAACAGAGGAGGTTTGATGGGGTGCCTCAATCAGGTCTTGGCAATGACTACAGGAGGGAGAGGGAGCGAGCAACTGATTGCAGATATGAGTCTCGCTCTGGTAGAAAAGAACAACCTCTTTCTAGAAAGAAGAACATAAGCACTCGCTTGCAGGGTAGATTGAAGCTTCCTGAAGCAGAAAATAATGAAAGAGGAATAGATCGGCGTCGGGTGTCACCTAGTAAGCCAAATTCAGTAGAACAGGGCGGGCTTCTTAACGGCAGAATAAGGCAGTCAGGGGATGCGGCAGGAAGAAGTAAGAGGGACTCCATAATTGAAAAAGATGAGGTGAATAAAACTGTGGACTTTGCTGGTCCAAAAAGCCTATCCGAGCTGAAAGGTGCAAAGGGTTCTGAAAGAAAAGAAATATTGATGGGCAAGAGTAACAAAAGCACTGCTGGTGTAAGGTTAGGGAAGACTCTGGAGAGTTTAGGAAATGATAGCATTCCGTTTGAAGGGCCAAAGCCCCTCAGTGAGATCCTTAGAAGGAAGAGAGAAATTGTTTCTGCTGTGAATGGGTCGGAGTCAGTTAGTGCTGAGGCAAAGAATCAAGTGGAATCTGGCGAAAAGAAAAATTCTGAAGCTTCTCCTGCCTTTGAAGAAAATGGAATTTCTGGTGATCAAACTGTGTCAGTTCCTGAAGATGGTCTCCCCTCATATGAGCAAGAGCTGGCAAAGAGCAATGATTTGGAAGAGGGCGATGGCAATCAGGCGGAGGGAGAACAAGCGGAGGAAGGTGAAGAGTACGACTACTATGAAGAAGGAGATGAAGAGTATGAATATGAAGAGACTGAAACTGGTAATGGAGAACATGAAGAGCATGAAGGTATGGATGTTGATGAAGAATGCTTAGATGATGATGAGGACGGAGAGGAATTTGCCGCAAAGATTAAGGATATTATTCGTGATTGATCACACTTGAGTGTGGTTGTTCTAATTATGTTGCTGCTTCCTCAAATTAGCCAGAAAAAAAGCCACGATTACTAGATTTTGCATTTTTTACATGCCCCTTGGGAGATTAGTGTTGCACTCTATCTGTAAACAGATTGAATAGATTGTTTTATTGATTTTTATGTATTCAAGTCTTGTAATTTGTGGGAAGCATTTTATTTGATTACCAATGAGATAATGAGGTCAATGTTTTTTTTAAAGAATATATTGTTATCCCTTGTCTTTAATCGCTAATTGGACCGATATTCTTAAAACTTAGCTGGCTACATGCCCTGTTTACTAGATTTGTATCTGTCAAAGACTTCGGTCGATTAGTGATCCACTTTTGTATCTTATAAACAGATTCAATACAATTGTTGATTGAACCTTCTTTTCAAAGCACTTTATTTGATTAACACTGAGACACTGATAATTTTTTTTTTTTAAATGTCGTTAATTTTAATGAATGATTGAATTGAAATAATTTTGATACTTCGTACAGGGACTATTCGAGATTTATCCATAATTAATTTTAAATTGCTTAAATAAAGGCATGCGTATTGAAAATTTGTACAATGGTTATAAAGTCGGATGAAAAGATTTGTACAATGGTTAGAAAGTCAGATAAAAAGTTATGAGCTCTTTACCGCAAAGAATAATTTTTTTAATATTATTAAAATGTGGAAAAATCATGGCACAATTATTAGAAAAGAAAAAATATTATGCATTATCTTAAAATTTTATTTTAAACAAATAAGTTAGACTAGCTAAAAATATGTTAAGCTCAAATAGCTACAGCTAGGGCTACTAAACGAGCAAAAACTCAGCCTTAGTTCGAGATCAACTCGATTATCTTTAGCTTGTTCAAGTTCAATGTGATGACTTACTATCTAAGCTAACACACTATATTATTATTATATTATATATAAATAAATATAACTAGTTACAACTAAACTTATTAGTGTGTGTGTGTATA
>JAVDBV010051292.1:6578-16766 GCA_032619315.1 Piper longum
TTTATATATATATATATATATATATATATATATATATATATATAGTTTTATTGAGTTTTTAGTGAGACGAGAGATGCAAAACTTAACTAGCATGTACCATGAGCAGGTGCATGTGCTAGTCAAAGAAGGTTATGGATTAGTGAATGGACTCTTCCATACCCAAGGTATCATGACATCTCTATGTTTGAGACCCATGACTAAACTTGTGGTTCAAAAGGGTATTAAAGGACTGCCTAAAAGTACTCGGTTTTCATAATCAAGCCCAAGAGAATTATGGCAGAAAGGAAATGGGTTAGGATATACTGGTAGTCCCAAAGGATTAGGAATATGAGATGATAAAATGACCAAGAGCAGCACCAGCAGAACCAGCCAGCTCGGGATGCTATTGAGTCTGTAGCTCGGCGGCTCCTCAATAGATGCCCTTTAGGGATTTCTAGTGAAGAATATGTGTAAAACCCACAATTTGAGTTAGGGTTTTATAACTAGAATCGGTCGGTTCGACCGCTAATTCGAGTCAAGTATATTTCAGAACACATGTACTGAGCCGATGCTAGTCGCGTGTATGAGCTATGAGGGGTCAAGCGTACCTAAGTATATGATGATAACATCATGAATACAACAAAAAAGAATTAGTTATCACAATATATGAGAATATGTAGTACATATTTTTTTATTTTAATATGCAGCTTGATTGAAGAAATAGTTTTAGACCATTTTCCGCGTTAGGATGTGTTACGGGTAGTTTGGGTGGGTTATTAGTTATAGAGCATGTCATTTTGCCAGAAAACCTAATCGAGTTTTGGATGCCGTCAGTGCCGCATTTGAGGTTTGAGACGAACGCACGATGAAACCCTAGCTGTCGCCGATTGTCAAGGACACGAGGTATAATTACCTCTGATTTAATTATTTAAAGTTTGTGATGGTTAACACAGCATTATAGGATTTATTAATTTATGTGATTAAGGACTAATTACTGATTAGATGATAATCGGCCACAATGTAACTTAGAAAAACACAATAAAATGGATAGGAATAGGGTGAGTTAGAATTATTTTCACATTTATGATTATTTGACTATTGATGAATGTTTACATTGTGAGTATGTTGATCGTAATGAGGTTGATGCATCATTTAGTTAGCGGGCATTAGCTTCTAGGTTTGATGTGTAGGTACAGAGTAGGAGCTCGCCGTCTAGGCGCGATGACACGCTTAGAGCTTCTGCCAGGTCCGTTTAGGACTCGTCTCTGTTTCACGCTCTTTCTATTGCATGTTTGATTTATGCCTTTCAGGACGGGTTAAGTGGCATTTTATCAGATCCCACATAGCTCGGGCCATTTAGCCGAAGATTTTTCCGGATAAATAATCCTCAAGGATGAGCCTCAAGAATGATTTCGAAAACAAGATCCACCACAAGTTGCCTTCGAGCCTATTATAAAAATCCCTTCGTAGGCCAATATATATTTTATCGAGTTTTCAGTGAGACGAGAGATGGAGAAAGAGAAATCGACTACACGTATCATGAGTGGATGTCGTGGTAGTCAAAGCGGGCTCTAGATTAGTGCAGCGGACTGTTCTATTCCCGAGGGATCCTAACAAATCCGCATTTGAGTTCCTCACACCCAAAGAACGTGGAGGCTTACGAGTATTGTTTAGCACAGTGCATGTCATTACTTGTAGTTCGAAGGGTACTAAAGGTGACTACGTAAGAGTACTCGGCCTTCGTGCTCAAGGTCAAGAGAAATATGGAGGTAAGGAGAGGGCTTAGGATTTGAGACCAAAAAATGAAGTAAGAAAATGCTGAAAGAGGCATCAGCAGTAACAGATCAGACAGTTCAGGATGTTGGGCTTGTAGCCCAATGGCTGCTCAGTAGGTTCCCTTCAGAGAGTTCACGAGGAGTATATGAATGTTTTCTTTCATATGAGAGTTTGCTCTCATAGCCAGTTTGATATTAGTCATATTCTTGACCAGTAACACTCGTTGTTGATGCGTTTTTGTACTATATGTAGGTGACGAGTATGAGATGGATGCGCCTTTTTGGACAAAGAAGCAATGATGTCTTTTGCACACACACAGACATGTTGGGTGATTGAAAGTTTAATATGTTGTTTATGATTTTATTATACTGGAATTGATGTGAGGAAATGAAAAGCACGATGATGAGATTAAATGCTAAGACATGATCACATGAGGTGAAATGTGAAGAGAATGTGCAGGTGGGCTGAGACCCAAATTTTAGAATGAGTATAAAGTAAATCAGGAATGAAATTGTTGATATATACATATATATTTGTATGTATATTATTTTCACAGGGTGGCCCCTAATTGCACTTTTAGGGGAGACTCTGTCCATTTTATATCAGAATATCATTGATTTTGATCATAATTGTATTGGTGTGTAAATTAGTTTGTATGTCATCCATGTAGTATCATGGTAGGGTTTTATGCATTTATCAATGTATGGCAAGTCGTATCTTCATCTTAAGACGCCGAGATTAGATCTACACGAGTTGGGTTCGGGTTAGCCGACCTAACCAGGGCCTGTAACATGCTGGTTCAGTTCACAAGAGTGAACCAGATTTGGGGTTTTAGAGAATTGGTATCAAAGCCACTCTCGGTCAATTACGATGCAAGATACTATTTTAGGTGATGTGTGCATAAAGACCGCTCCAAGTTAAGCTTGCAAGTATGTTTGTATTTAATTTCTTTACATGCAGATTTTTCTTCATAAATTATTTGGATAACAGCGTATTCAGGGCTTGATCAAAAGTATGTGGAATTGGCCTTCGTTAAGCTGACATGTCATTTTTATGGATTTTCATCATGATATTAAACTGCTTGCTTTGTTGGATGTGAGCAAGGTATGATGTAGTGTTAGCAGAGATAGAATGGGTATAGGATCCCACCTTATACCAGATCCATATTTCAACAGATGTCAGTAGAAATTTGATAGGCATGTCGTGATGGGCTTAGAGACCCACCGATTTTGCCCATCGCATAAGATATTTGGATTAGTTGTGATATCTACATGTCTAGTCAGCTGAGGTTGAATTGGATGTTGATCAGGTGTCCGCCTTTTGCATGTCACCATAGTAGTCCTCCTTCCATGGGGCCTGGTGTACATTGTGAGAAGGAGTTTGAAGTATGGAGCTTGAAGAAAGAGTGCAATTGCAAGGAGCTTGAAGTATGAGGATACTTGCAAGTTATTGGTACATGATATGGACCACCGACTTCCTTGGACAATCCTTAGGGATTTATGCCAACGGAGCCATTGAAGTACATGGGGCAGAGATAAAATTTTGGGCACATGACTTGAAATGGACCACTTCCAGAAGATAATGATGAATGAGGATGAGCAGCTATGTAGATCAATAATCCAATGGGTACTTCACTGCACTTCCCTCTTTCATATGTCCTATGGGTAGTAGTTTTGGCTTTTCTTGGCCAGATAGATGTCTTGATATGCTGAGAGAAAGATCATGACCACATTTCCTATGAAACCAGTTATTTGATGAGATTCCACCAGAGATAAGGTACCAGATCAGTGATTGTCATTTGAGGGTTAGTTAGCACTCTGAAGAACAGCCACTCCAAATATCAAGAGATTAGTGTGGATCCAACATAGGTCACCATGGTACGTGTCAGCACCATGATCCAAATCCCTCCGGATCAGACATGCATGGTTGGACAACATGTGTGTAGTGATTAGCAGCCACCTCTAGAGAAATAGACACATGGAAGATAACATATCAGAGACAGTAGTGGATTACGATGTATACGATTAGGATTAGATTCTTAGATAGTAGTGTTTTTGATAGAGTGCACAACTTCCAACCAAGTGCTCAACCGCCGGCCGAGTGCGCAACCATCGACCAAGTTGCACAACCGCCGACCAAGTACACAACCACCGACTGAGTTGCATGACAACTGACTGAGATACACTACCACCGACCGAGTATGCACTACCGTCATCCATGTATTGCTCATCCGCCGACTAAGTAGATTAGTTAGGTCTTAGTAAGGTCAGAATTTGAGGAACGAGATATAGTTACAGTGGGATCAGTAGAACAAATGTGTTAGGAAAGATGAGGTTATTTTGATGAGATGACATAGGATCCAAATTCATAGTTCTCTTGCAATCATTGTCTTGACTTAACACCCTTGGGTCAGATGTTTATTGCAAGATAACCCAATTAGATCTATTAGCGACAATCTCATAGGGATACGTATGGACAAAGTTAGAAAATATGACAGTATGACCCCCAGATGCGATAGTCATAATGATTAGATTATTTAGACAGCATGATAGTACATCCATGGACCCACAACTAGCATGCATAGATCAAATGATTAGTAGATGGGCACACACGCAGTTTAACCCATTCAACTATTGGCTAGCCAGCGAGAGGAGTTAGCCTTGTATTAGATTATTGGGGATAGATAGAGGGTTAGTGAGGAAGTGTCTTTTAGAGAGATAGTGGTTCCCTTATACTTCGCTAGAAAGATTAGGTCCTTACCTTGAGACATTGGGTTGAGACTTACCCTAAATATACCGTGAGTATAGATGTGCCTTCATGGTATTGATTAGGGTTCACAATGCAAGCCGGTATTGGCAGACCGATCTTATGATGATGGACCTCACCCCAGCTTGAGAATAATGCAGATAGGGACTTCAGTTAGGGACTTCAGACAGAACAGACCATGCTAACCAGATGGAGTGATAGTAGTGTAGCTCATCATCTTGATTTATAGCCTTGCTTGAGAGTCTACCACAGCTGTAGTAGTCATGTGAGTTAAGATTAGTACTACAAATCCGTACGGGATAGCAGGCCACACACCACTGAAGAGTGGACAAGACACGAGTTGAACCTCACTATGAGTCCTCGTAGACTTGAGGGGAGACAGTGGTTCTTTGGGTCATTTGAACCCTACCCGTTTAGAAGTGCGTAACTAGTACGGTATTGAGAAACATGTGCCTACTGTTAGCTGATTGAACTAGAGCCATTTAGGAGCCATTTCTAAGATACGCCATTGATTGACTGTTCCATAGACTGATCACCTGTGGCATAGTAAATCATGGTGAACATAGAGACAAGTCTATAAACCTACCAATATTTTGGCCACCCAGTAAGCTACATAGGGATTTCATCCCCCCTGCCTTTTACATAATACATTGACCTTACCATAAATCAGAGTGACACACCTATGTCGCAGATTTTTCCTAACATATTGGATTTCCCCGTTTACGTGGAGTCAAATACCACATGTGAGGATGAGATACTACCTAGTGGGAGTTCCTAAGCTGTGTGACTAGATTTTTTTGAGACTCAGTTTCCTTTCCTATAACCCAGAGGTGTCAGGCATAGTAGAGTGTCCTCTCAAGTATTTCCACTCACCCATCTAGATATACCAGTTATACCGTCAGTTGTCCAGATAATTGAGATGCGGATTTCACAGCTCCATGCAGAGTATGTTTCCATACTCCTTGAGACACACTGTATATGTACAGGTGTTTTCACCCCCAATTCGAGGTAGAGAGCTCTCCCTTTAGAAGCAATTAGTGGTTGTATAGATTTGATGTGTAGATACGGAGTAGGAGCTCGCCGCCTAGGTGCGATGATAAGCTTGGAGCTTCTACCAGGTCCGTTTAGGACTCGTCTCTGTTTTACGCTCTTTCTATTACATGTTTGATTTATGACTTGCAGGACGGGCTAATTGGCGTTTTATTTGATCCCACTTAGCTCAGGCTATTTAGCCGAACAGTTTTTCGGATTAATAACCCTTGAGGATGAGACCCCTCGTGAATGATTTCGAAAACAAGATCCACTACAAGTTGCCTTCACGCCTGTTATATAAATCCCTTCCCATGCCTATATATATTTTATCGAGTTTTCAGTGAGACGTGAGATGGAGAAATCGACTGCACGTACCATGAGCGGATGCCGTGATAGTCAAAGCGGGCTCTGGATTAGTGCAACAGGTGTTTTCACCCCCAGTTCGAGGTAGAGTGCTCTCCCTTTAGAAGCAGTTAGTGGTTGTATAGGTAGCCACCAGAGCTATAGTATACAATAGAGCCATAGCAGTCGTCCTTGTTCTCTTATAGAACAAGGTGAGATACTTGACTTTGGATCAAGTTAGCTAGGACCCAGTGAGTGGTCCAGTCCCTTATACAAGGACACCTGAGAGTTGGATCTAGATTGGCGATAGTGAGCCGTACAGCTCATTAGGGTTTCCATTGTACATAGCAGGAGACTCATAGCACACCTCAGGATGACTATAGGACCTAGGATGAAATTTCCTAAGAGTCTATGTAGTTGACTTGTCACATAGATGAGGCTCAGAGGGATATGGGTAGATGCTAGCAGGTAGGCCTTACCCTCGATGTAGTTTTTCCCATACATAGTTCACATTAGCACCCTGCGACACTCTAGAGTATCTGCTTGACCAACCCAGTAGGCCCTTAGGGGTGATTGAGGTTTTTCCACCGAGTTAGCAGTAGTAGGGATAAGAACATAAGAGAATGAAGATGGTGATGTCAGAACAAGCACAAAAAGATCATAGTGGCACAGCGGAAGTGTGGTGGGCCTATAACCCGCAGGTCCCAAGATCAAAATAGGAAAGAATGATGATGGTAATGCCAGAACAAGCACAAATAGATCAGAATCAGAATGTCTGATATGGACAGTATCACAAGCAAAAATCACCATGTCAGCGTAACTACCGTTATAGAGGATGTACATTGACTAGTGAAGAGTAGAGGATATAGTTGACGTGTATCCCGTTTTTAGTTTCAGTAGAACCTCCATATGTTGAAATTTCGGTGACGAAATTTTTGTAAGGAGGGAGGATTGTAAAACCCATGATTTGAGTTAGGGTTTTATATCCAAAACCGGTCGGTTCTACTGCTATTTTGAGCCGAGTATGTTTCAAAACACGTGTACTGAGCAGACACTGGTCGCATGTATAAGCTATGAGGGGTCATGCGTACCCAAGTATATGATGATAACGTCATGAATACAGCAGAAAAGAATGAGTTATCAGAATATATAAGAGTATGCAGTACATTTTTTTTATTTTATTATGTAGCTTAATTGTAGAAATAGTTTTAGGCCATTTACCGCGTTTGGATGCGTTACGGGTAGTTTGGGTGGGTTATTAGTTATAGAGCATGTCATTTTGATGTTATGATGTTTATTTTATTTTATGGTTTTTGGATTTTTATTAGAATTTATTACGAGTTGATAATTATTTCGACTTCACTCAGAGTCGAGTCGAGTTTTATTTACAAGTATGCCACCTAACTAGTTGTTCTTTCCCCGACACATCTCTCCACCCAAAACCCTAGTTGTTGCCTCCCCCCCTTTTGGTGGTTGTCGCCGCCACTGGCAGCGCCACCCTGCCACCAATCGACACTGTTCGTCCCACCAGGGCATTGCCATGCCGCCCCAACCAGGCTCGACCACAGTCGAGCCTCCATGACGCGAGGAAGCGGAGCCCTTGCGCCGTACTTCCATCGGCAATCGCGCCACCAGTGACCATCGTTGCCATGATCGAGTGATCGCCTCGACACCTTCAACCACCCATTGAGCTTCCCTGACCAGATCGGAGCTCATCGCCCCCCAGGCCGGCCGGATCTAGCCACCCACCCCGACGACTCTATTTTTGCTGTTTTTCGGCGAGCCGCCACCTCCGCCAACCACGCCGATGGCGTAGATACGTCAAGCTCCCCGAGCCAGCTCCAATGGTACCCAATACCATTGCTATCAAACCAGTAGATGCTGCTGGCAACTGCCGCTGGAAAGTTGCCAAGAAGTGCCGGAAAACCACTGAACCCGCCGAAAAACCACTAGAACTCGCCGGAAAACCTGATTGATGGAATTTGCCTGATCTTTTACCGAGTTCATCCAATCAAACACAATCTAGCTTTGGATGCCGTCGAGCGCTGAATTCGAGGTTTGAGACGCACGCACGACGAAACCCTAGCTGTCGCCGATTGTCGACGACGTGAGGTATAATTACCTATGATTTGATTATTTAAAGTTTGTGATGGGTAGCACAACATGATAGGATTTATTAATTGATGTGATTAAGGCCTAATTATTGATGAAAGGATAAGTGACATGGTTTGATTAATTGTGAATAAATGTTAAGTGATGTAATGAGGTAAATTGAGCTGAGCATGATAAGTGACCACAATGTAACTTAGAAAAACACAATAGAATTGATAGAAATAGGGTGAGTTAGAATTATTATCACGTTTATTATTATTTGACTATTGATGAATGTTTACATTGTAAGTATGTTGATTGTAATGAGTTTGATGCATCATTCAGTTAGCGGGCGTTAGCTTCTAGATTTGATGTGTAGATACGGAGTAGGAGCTCGCCGCTTAGGTGCGATGATAAGCTTGGAGCTTCTACCAGGTCCGTTTAGGACTCGTCTCTATTTTACGCTCTTTCTATTACATTTTTGATTTATGACTTGCAGGATGGGCTAATTGGCATTTTATTGGATCCCACTTAGCTCAGGCTATTTAGCCGAACAGTTTTTCGGATTAATAACCCTTGAGAATGAGACCCCTTGAGAATGATTTCGAAAACAAGATCCACTACAAGTTGCCTTCACGCTTGTTATATAAATCCCTTCCCAGGCCTATATATATTTTATCGAGTTTTCAGTGAGACGAAAGATGGAGAAATCGACTGTACGTACCATGAGCGGATGCCGTGACAGTCAAAGCGGGCTCTGGATTAGTGCAGCAGACTATTCCATTCCCTACGGATCCTAACAAATCCGCGTTTGAGTTCCTCACACCCGAAGAACGTGGAGGTTTACGAGTACTGTTTAGCACAACGCATGTCATGACTTATAGTTCAAATGGTACTAAAGGTGACTACCTAAGAGTACTTGGCCTTCGTGCTCAAGGTCAAGAGAAATATGGAGGTAAGGAGATAGCTTAGGATTTGAGACCAGAAAATGAAGTAAGAAAATGCCGAGAGAGGCATCAGCAATAACTGATCAGATAGTTCGGGATGTTATTGGGTTTGTAGCCCAATGGATCCTTAGTAGGTGCCCTTGAGAGAGTTCACAAGGAGTATATGAATGTTTTCTTTCATATGAGAGTTTGCTCTCATAGCCAGCTTGATATTAGTTATATTCTAGAACAGTAATGAGGTCTTTTGCACACACACACACATGTTGGGTGATTGAATGTTTAATATGTTGTTTATGAATTTATTATATTGGAATTGATGTGAGGAAATGAAAAGCACAATGATGAGATTAAATGTTAAGACATGATTACATGAGGTCAAATGTGAAGAGAATGCACAGGTGGGCTGAGACCCAAATTTTAGAATGAGTATACAATAGATCAGATTCTGTATGAATAAAATTGTTAATATATGTATATATGTTTGTATGTATATTATTTTCACAGGGTGGCCCCTAATTGCACTTTTAGGGGAGACTCTGTCTGTTTTATATCAGAATTTCATTGATTTTGATCATAATTGTATTGGTTTGAATTAGTTTGTATGTCATCCAATTAGTATCATGTTAGGGTTTTATGCATTCATCAATGTATGGCAAGTTGTATCTTCATCTTAAGACGTCGAGATTATATCCGCACGAGTGGGGCTCGGGTTAGCCGACCAATCGAGGCCTGTAACATGCCACTTTGGTTCACAAGGGTGAACTGGATTCAGGGTGTTAGAATATGAATATTTTTCTTCATTTGAGAGTTAGCTCTTATAGCTAGTTTTATATTATTTATATTTTGGACCGGCAACACTAGTTACTCACGTATTTTTATAATATATATAGGTGATGAACATAGTTTGGATGTGCCGGTCGGGATAGAGGAGCACTGATGTCTCTTGCACACACACGTCAGACGATAGATGTTAATTTTTTGTTTATGTTGTCATTATATTTAAAATGATGTAATGTAATCCAAGGTATGATAATATAATGTGACATTTGAATACGAATGTTTTAATAAATATGTTTAGATATTGAATATGTATAATAAGTAAGGTCAAGAATTTGATATGAAAATAGAATATAATGCATAGATGGGTCTAGACCCAAGATTCATAATGAATTAAGCAACAGATTAGAATTTTGTGTGAATATTAATGCATGATAATATATATATATATATATATATATATATATATATATATTAT
>JAVDBV010051296.1:0-10131 GCA_032619315.1 Piper longum
ATATCCACTAGGTATCGTTCCGAGACAAATCTGATTTTCGATATGTATTGGATTTTCAAAAGTCCGTACGTATCTATGACCGATACGTTGCTCCAAATGATTATTTTCCTTTAGTCGAGCATTTACTAAAATGAATTGAGATGATTGTGAAATTAGTAGCTTGTAAATTGTACTCAATTAGTCATGAGTTCAAACAACATGAAAGATATGTATTAAAAAATATTACATCATTTTTATCTTAAAAAATCTAATAAGGGCTAGATGCAATTAAGAGGTGAAATTATAGAGCCTTTTATCCAATATTCATGGGAAAGAAAAAAACACATTAGATGGAAACATAGTTAATGTTAAACAAAAAAAATATAGAAATTTGCTATTAAGAAATTGAACTAAAGTTACATAAACAAAAAGTATGAGAATGTATTTTTTTCTAATTAAAAAATTATTATCCAGGGGTTGAATTTTAGGGTTAGGGTTATAGAGCAAAAAAGATTAAAAGATAGAGTAAAAGTTACATGTGGATATTTTAATATTTTTGCCAATCTATAATGTATTGTAAATAGGAATATAAGAATAATGAAATGAAAATTGAAAATAATAAGGCATTACAATTATTTCAAATATTAAAAATAAAAAATACAGGTTTCAAATTATTTCAAATATTACAATTAATTCAAATTTTAGGAGAAAGCGAAGATGGTCTTAATGAGATGCAAAAGAAGAAGATAATTACTTATTATATAAAGTTACATGGTAACACAAAGAATTATACCCATTTTAAGGAAAAAATAAATCTGTTTATAAACAGGTATGACTCTTTGAGTATATAAAAAACTTATAAATTATTATTTTATTAGTTAAATTGTGAAGATCACTTATTTGTAAGGAAGAATCTCAAAGTTAAATGAAACGTAATACGTGTTTATAAATAAGAGTAACACATGTTTATAATTAGGTATGAGACTATTTATTTAAAATAAGTTTGTGTGACGTTATTTTATTAGCTAAATTATTAGAGTGATTGGGGGTTCGATTAGACTTTTCCGTTTAAGAAAGGATAAGAGTAGATGCATCTAATCTTTTCGGTTTTATTTGCACCACTTTTTATCTTCGATACAAAAAGTTAAATTCCTTGTTTTAATCAAGCCTCCAACTCTTAAAGTGTTTTCACATACTACTTAGCACAGTTTAAGGAGTTGTACAACTATTGCACAGTGACATCAAATGCTGGGCCAATTTGTCTTAGGTTGATTAGTGCTCATGCCATCACGTTCTTTATAATTTGTTAATTCCAAAATGCCTTCATGTGTGTGTGTCTAAAATGTTGCTCGCTCTTTTATATGCATAAAATTTTCATGTAACTTTCTACTATCTTTTTTTTTAAATAAGGAAAATTAACAATTTTTTTTGTTCAATCAACATAAGAATTATGTGTTAATTTTTTGTCCACTCAACATAATAAAAAAAAGTGTGTGTGTGTGTGTATATATATATATATATATAGACTATAAATACTTTATTAAATTTTTTTGTTTCTTTTTTAAAAATTATAATTTGGGCATTTAGTTTGGTCGCAAACTCATAGCAAAAAGCCCAGAGAATGTGCCTTGCCATTGTGTGTAAGAATGAAAAAAAAAAAATGAAATAAAGAAATGAAAAAAATGAAAAGAAAATGAAAGCAAAATGAAAAAATATAAGGCATGACTCTCTATATTGAAGGACAAATTTGACAGTTTACTTTGGTTCCGATGTAATTCTGGTCAGTTTTTGGTTCAACCTATGAAACTTTGGGTGGATGGCTAAAATTCGGTTTGGATCAGAAGTGATGCGAAACCAACGGAAGAATGGAAATTTAAATAAAAAACAACATTTATATTATATGATTATTATTATTATGTTTTTAATTGATATATATATATATATATTTACAATCACTTTACATATATATATATATATATATATAATGTGTCATGTATATCTACAATATTTTTAAATATGATTAAAATCACTAAAATATAACATGATTTTTACTAATATAAAAAATTATATATTCTTAATTTTATTGTTAAATATAAAGGAGGAAATTTGGTTTCAAATGTGCCAACCGATTTGATTCGGTTCAGGTTTGGGAGCAATTCAATTTGGTCCGATTGCAAATTTCTAGAACCAAATATATTCAATTCGATTGGTTCTGAATCAGCTGACAGCCAAATTATATCAATTTGGTTCTATTCAGTTTGGGGCTAATTCAGTTTTTGTGCAGTACCAAGTTTTGGAATTAAACTGTGGTTCAGAAATTAGATTTGAACAGTTCAGAACAGACAACCAGGACTGCAATATCCCATACCATCTAGCATTCAAGGTTTGCGGGTATGATACAGAAATCTCCAGTTCATTTTCTTTTTACAACTCCACACCATTTTGCATGCATGCATCCAGAGTAAGAAGATCAAATTGTGAGTACGAGTATCCCCTTCAAGCCCATTTTGCAATAGAAGCTTGTTCATACTAAATCTGTTCCAACTGTGCTCTAACGCCGACCAGTACTACCAGCCCATTATTGAAAATGAAAAAAAAAATTCCCACAATAACAATTTGTTAATTCACCTTACATGGATGAACATAAGAGAAAACATTTCATACCTGGTCATCCAACAAAGTTGGGAAGAGTGTATATAAGATATATAAAATGAAGTTCCCCTGCACAAAAACCAACTATACTCCTCCTTAGACACCAGTTTTTCCCTCCCTTCTCGTCTCTTCAAGCATGGAAACACCAAGTTAACTATGTCAACAAACAATTTCGATTACAAACTACCTCAATCTTAATAAGGGAGCGCAAACCCAAAACAAAAAACAAAAAAATAACTATACATCCCAGCTAACAAAGTGGCCACCTCCCAAATATCCGCTCTCACACTCCAACAAAGGAAAATGTTTATCACTTTAAACTCCCAACCTGCATCTAAACAGGTACAACATCTATATTAGATGAGTCTTCGCATCTTAGAACAATGCCTTCAAGGTTTGCGGGTAGAAAACACTTGGTCCATTGGCACCCTGTTGAGAGTGGTTCAGGTGGAGGGACTATCATAAGAATGTTGTCATTCCTTTGCACCACCCCCATTACACTTACAGTGCTCCCTTCTTTAATGTACCTGCAGTTATTTACAAGTTTCCACAATAAAGAAATAGAAGATTTCGTTGAAAGGAACAAAAAGACTTCATAGCCAAGAAATCCTGAATGAAGAATAGTGCAAAGTTGTTTGAACATTACTCTTCCTTCAGACGCATCATACGATCATCACTTGAAAGGTTTCGTTCCGCCAACCACCGAAGAAATTCAGGGGATACATCCTTGTTGCTTTGATTAATATCTTCAACAATAGACTCATCAACATATGGAGTCATTCTAGCACCATAACCAGCCTTCACTAGAGCTCGCAGTCCAGAGTTGAAGTCGGAGATGTAAAAGTCAACAACATGCCTCTGGATCATTCATATACATTAGCAGCCAATTATTGACTAAAAATGAAGTAGACGGGAGACCATAAATTAGCCCACTGTCAATTTAATAATGAATCACAGAACAAAAGCAAGTATCCTCTTTGCTATTTAGTTATATAATAGTTGTTCATTTTTCTTCCTACTCTGGCTACAATCCTTTTCCTCCACTTCATTCTATTGCAAACCATGCCACTGCTCAAATTCAAAATTGTCATGTAAGATCTATTGAGTACAAAATTGCAAATGAAAAAATTTTAATGGTGAGATGTCTTACCTGACAACAACCCTCCTTTTGCCTAAGATTGGGATCAGGCAGTATCAATAGTAGATTAGTGTTGACAATTTTCTACTCACTTTGAATTCAAGGTGTGCTTTTAGGATGGATGCTTGAAATTTTGGAAGTTCCCGGTAATGTCCCTTAAATAGAAGTCTAGAACATGGGCAATATAATCCCCTTGACACTATACAATACCTAAAAGTATACTCAGACACAAAAATTGTTGAAAATCACCTACAATGAGATGCTGTAAAGAGAGAAAGCGTGAACCAACCTCCATAGATCTAAGGCCCCAAGTAAAACGTCGATGCGTAGCATTGGCAGCTTTTGAATTCCAACCCCTATATTCATACAAACTTGTGGATGTGTAAACACATCTTGGGACTCTCTGATAGGAAGACTCAAGGGGAACATTCCCACAAGTGACCACCTGCAAGAATAGTTACTTGATACCAAACTTGAAAAAAAAAACTTCATACAACATTTTTAAAAACCATTATTGTACTCTACAAAGGACATGAAATAATAATATACTCTCAAGAAACTGGTCATTTTGACCATTAACAGACGCTAGGCAGAATAACCTTCAGCTAAGATGTAACAGCCATTAATGCTTCATGCAAAACTTGTCAATCAAATGTGATAAGCAAGTTGTCTATTGGGAACTCAGATCTGAAATGCCTTCACTCCACTTACCCCGGAGACCTTCACATATTGTCCATCTTTTGCAGTTCTAAGCTCAGCGTCAGGATAGCGTGCAATGAAGCCTGTGACAGCTTTTCTTCCACAACAAGTGTTCCACGTGAACACAGCAGCAACAGTGCCAAAGAGAATGATAACCACAATAAGAAGAATTGCGTTACGAACAGCTGCAATTATAAACCCACCAGCAATGAAGCCCATAACAAACAGCAGAATTGTTAACCACATATTAAATTTTGGGAAGCTCTTCCTGAAGGAATAATCCTCATCCTTGCTTATATTAGTGACTGCCTGATTGTGAGCTATGGAAACACCACGCAACTTCAAAGAACCAGCAGAGTCCAATGGACCTGAGACCTTCCGTGGGACTCCTGACGAGTTGAGTGGTCCTGAGGATATGGGGCCAGATGTAATGAGCCCGGTTGTAGGAAGTACAGGAGCAAGAGGACCAGAGTTTTGGCGTCCAACTGGGGTGACTCCACCAGATTGGGGGCCAGATGACTTCTTATTAGCTGAATCTCCATGCTTGTTGAGAGGGCCAGAATTAGATTTCTGCCTACTTGATCCTCCGGGAACCCCTGAAGTAGCTCCAGATATAACAGGACCAGATGTAGAATAACTGGCCCACGCAGCAGAATTAATGGGGCCTGAATGGGAAGCAGCGCCTCCAAATGACCCAGTTCTAGAAGGACCTGTTATAGGTCCAGATTTCCTCGATTTTGACCCATCCACAGGAATATCAAACATTTTCCCAAGTTCTCCAGATTTTTTTATATCTCCTCCAGTGTAGGGCATAGCACTTGAGCTCATGGAAGGTGGCCGCTCTTTTGGCTGTTCAGGCCTTCCTGACACATATAACCCATTGCTTAACTGATGGGATTGCAAGCGTGACCCCATGAAGCTTGTTTAATAGCTCCCACAATATTCAAATTTAGTAAGTGCCACCAAGCTCAGCATGCATTGACAAAATCACTTTTCGAAAAGAAGAATGAATAATCATCCCAATAGAATCATCCCATGGATGCTTCCAGAATCTACAGAAAGGAAATAAACTGCCATCAGAAGCAATATATGAAAAAAATAATAAATATATAGTGCCTAAAACAAAAACAGTTCCCAGTCTAAAACTCTAGCAACTGATGGAGGTTACCCCTTAAAGATAGACAAGTGATCAAATATAAAGAATAATAGATGAAATGAGGGAAGAATAACAGACAAAACGGTCCTGTATCCGCATTCAGCAACCCACGCCATTGTTGTCACCTACACCTTATACAAGCCAGGCCAAGGGTGACAATTGACAGAAAACTCACGCAACTCATGAAAATAATAATCTTGAAAAACTTATAAAAATTTGGAGAAGTAATGCTCACAGAATAAAGTTTTTAAGAAATGCACACACGAAACAAAAAAAAGCATCCCCGCATTGCAAGTTTCAGTTATATTTTATGAGAAAAATGGAATCATTTGAAGGATGGTGACAGAAATCAACCCATTGCAGGGAAGTTCAAACTAAATAACAAGCATCATTTGGAGAAGTAATGCTCACAGAATAAAGTTTTTAAGAAATGCACACACGAAACAAAAAAAAGCATCCCCGCATTGCAAGTTTCAGTTATATTTTATGAGAAAAATGGAATCATTTGAAGGATGGTGACAGAAATCAACCCATTGCAGGGAAGTTCAAACTAAATAACAAGCATCATTTGGAGAAGTAATGCTCACAGAATAAAGTTTTTAAGAAATGCACACACGAAACAAAAAAAAGCATCCCCGCATTGCAAGTTTCAGTTATATTTTATGAGAAAAATGGAATCATTTGAAGGATGGTGACAGAAATCAACCCATTGCAGGGAAGTTCAAACTAAATAACAAGCATCATTTGGAGAAGTAATGCTCACAGAATAAAGTTTTTAAGAAATGCACACACGAAACAAAAAAAAGCATCCCCGCATTGCAAGTTTCAGTTATATTTTATGAGAAAAATGGAATCATTTGAAGGATGGTGACAGAAATCAACCCATTGCAGGGAAGTTCAAACTAAATAACAAGCATCATTTGCAAAAGATATGTGGTAGTCCATTTTACAACCTTATTAGCCCATAGATTTCAGCAGTTTGAACATAATTTTCAAATCCTAAACACGCCTACTAATCTGGATGAAGGAAGTAGGGAAGCTAGAATTTCTAAGAAACTTACCTAATAAAAGAAAAAGAGCTTCATATGTAAAATATGGCAAGCTAGTTATAGGAGACATGCAACAAAAAAATAAAATTTAAGGTCAGTATATGACTTTATACAGATATACATAAGCAAATGAAACAAATGAGCAGAAATTTAAGCATTTTCTCCAAATGCTAGCATGTGTAGGCGGTCTATCATTCATACCGATATTTTCTTTTAGAAAAAAAAAAAAGCAAGCATCAGAATCTACACTGTAAATTAATAAAAGGTTCACAAAGTTCAAACGATTGCAACTTAATGGATGCAAAGTACACATCTTTACACAATCTCCATCACATGACCAGATAGAATGACAGGAGTTTAAGTCACTCACACGTGAAAAATGATAAAAACACTCAAAATAAGAGGATATACTGATCTGTAGTTTTTACGTCTGGCATACTTTTACTTCTTTGAACATAGAGAAGGCTGACAATATTTTCTAGAAAAAGGATAGCATAGAGTATAACCAATAACCATGAAAAAAGCTCCGCATTTCCATCTAATCATCCTTTCTCTATCACCATAAGATAATAACAGTTAGCTTATCCTTGAAAGAGAAATCGAACAGAATGATTCAGAGACAACAGTTCACTTCTAATTACAAAAAAGACACGAACAGAACAGCAAAAAGTAGTCCACTAACCTACTCCCGAATTTCTGAAACCAAACATTCAACTACAGTAAATTGTCATCTTATCCCGTCAGTCTCCCAGATCTAGACTACCAACCCAAAGTTCAGATTCGCATAACATGAGCAATCAAAACAACAACACGAAATCTTCCCAGATTCCACCATTTCTACATTAAACACCACAAATGCAACAGATCAGACACACCCAGCTTCCTCCCAGCACCGTTTCCAACCCTCCCACCGCCACCAAGTGACCAAAGCTTCAACCTTTTCCCCCCAACAATCACAACCAAAATCCAAATAACGAAATGTACCCACATGAAATTGCACTTCAAAACCAGAAAAAAATTTCTCCACCAGTTAAAATTCCAAGGAAGGTATCAAACAACCTCGGCTCAAGGGGGGGAAGCGGGGAAGCAACAATGTAAAGGAGGCGGGTTTCCTTACCCTACGAGGAGGACGAGCAATGGCAGATCAACGGTGGCCAGAGAAGCGGCCGGAGGTCGTCGCCGGAAGCCGTCGGAGCGGTGGAGATTTGCTCGTCGTCGTCGACTGCAAGGAGCTCAACCAGGCAAGAAAAGAGTGAGATGAATTAAAAAAGGTTTTTTTTTTACAAAATTTAAATATTAATATACAATCGCTTTTAACCCTAATTATTTTTAAAATTATTATTACTTGAAAAGTTTGTTGATGTCAAGTCGAATTTGCCGAATTTCTCAATAATAAAGGTGAGCTCTAGCTATGGCGAGTTTATATATCACCGTTGGCTTCATTGTCGAAAGGGATAAGTAGGTTCGGTGGGATCAAATTTGTCTTTGCCATGTAAAAAAATGTATGAGTAGGAAATAAAATATCCAATGCGAGGAATAATACCAATTTTTTTAAGTGGTTCCTTAGATTTTAATTTGAATTTTTTAAGTCACTTTATGGTAGTTTGATAACCACGAATCAGTGTTTTTTTTATTTTTACACTTTATATAAAATAGTGAATTTTATTGCCTTTAAATAAATTTATTTTTGAGATCTTCAACTCTGCTATCCTAATTTGTCCTTTTTTGGTCTTCAAATCATCAAAATAACCTCACCAATATATCCAAAGCATCTAAAAATAATGAGGTAGTAAATTTTGTCTCAATCTAAAGTTGGAAAGGCCTTCAAATTATTTGTAAAATGATAATAGGTTGAACCAAACCATTTCAGATTAGTTCAAACAAAAAAAATACTGGACTAGACCAAGTGGCATGCGCAGGCTTTTAGAGATTTTTGGGTGCACCAGGACGTATGTGGCCCTTGCTGCACTAGTTTCAATCAGGGTCATGGGCAAGATGCGGATGCGGTCTGGCTTCGCAGTTCGGGTCAGTTCGAATCTGATTAGATTATAGGGGCAGTGGGATGTGGTCGTGGATCTAGACAGGCTTGCGGATGCTCATGACTGTAAATGGCCCGATGGACCGGGGCTTCGGCGTTGGCCTTTTTAAGGACAACATCGATGGGGGATTGTCTAGATCAATAGATCTCAAATCGGTGAGTGGTTACGCAGTTGTCTTGTAATGACCCGACCCAAAATGTAACGTGATGTGCCAAGTCATTTCTTTTAAAGTGGCTAATAAAGTTAAAGATCTATAGTCCATTTTCACTTATAAACAAGATCTTCTCTTAGTAGGTATTAGATATGAAACTAAGTTGAGGGATCTCACAATCTACTCACCTTAGAAAATTTTGTACCTGAAATTCTTACACTTGGCAGGTTACTAGCCCTAACCCACAACCTTCCATGGCCTGTGACCCTCGACCTTCCATGGCCCATGACTGAGAGCCAACGTCCGTAGTCTAGCCCACCATCTAACATGAAACTAGGTTGCTCTGATACTAGTCGTAACGACCCGACCCAAAGTATAACGTAATTAGCTATGTCATCTCTTCAAACGTAATTAACCAAGGTAAAAATCTATAGTCCATTCCCACTTATAAATATGATTTTCTCATAATAAGTATTAGATGTAGGACTAAGTTGAGGGATCTCACAGGTCTAGTAATCAGTGGTGGTGCTGCAGCAATGGTAGTGATGGAAAGTTCTAGCAATGATGAATTTTGGTAGGCTCTATCACTATTTTCCCGTGACGACGACGACTAAAAGCGGATAATCTTGATCTATAATTATATTTAGCGGTGAGGAAGATTGATTGGTGGTGTTTCCATGGTCGGCTTGAGTCGACTAGACAAAGGTTAGAAAGATGGTGACATTCTCTTCCTTCACCTTTTCTATGGGATTTTTTTGGGCAGTTTTCCACTAACTAGTTGATCGTCAGTCGGCTGATCTTGATTTATATTTGTTCTCAGTATTGAGGGGAGTCTAATAGAAGTGTCAGTCTACCAAACGACAGCCTGGGCTAGCTATATGAAGGGTCCAAAGTTGACTACTTGTTGTTGTTATCTGCTGCTACGCTGCTTCGATAAGCCGCTTCTTGAAGCTTTTCCATATGCATGCTAATAAGGTGACGAATTTGGAAACAAGCCAAGGGGTGTGGCACATGGAGTGGGGGGACCGTGGCTGGCGGGGGCGGCTGCGGATGTGGCGAGGGGGGGGAAAGCGGGGGGTGGGGCGGCGGCAGGCAAGGCTGTGGGAGGGGCCGGCCGTGCCGGAGGGGGTACCGCCGCTTGGGGAGGGGGGTGGGTGGCGACGAGGGGGCCGCCGGCGGGGAGGGGGGCGAGGCCGTCGGGCGGCGGGGCGGGTCGGGCAGACGTCGGCGGGCGGGCGGTCGGGCGGGTCTCGGTCGGGTCTTGGGCG
>JAVDBV010051297.1:0-11787 GCA_032619315.1 Piper longum
TATATATATATATATATATATTACTTATATTGATACTTTGCAGTAAAATAAACACGGGTCATAATTACCTATTCCACATGTCCCATATAACAACCCAAATTCGGTTACCCGAAGTGGAATTGTTACAGTAGATCGAGTCATCTCTTACCCTCATTAAGTCGATCAACCCAAACCTAAGTAAAAAGGACCCTCTCGGCGTCTCAAGAGAGAAAAGAAAAACACCACAATATGCAACCAATACATGCATGAAATGCACATCTTACCAGGTTGCTATGTGGATGTTATGACAAATAATTTTATTCAAAAATCAATTAAATTATGATAAAATTATAAAAAATTTGAAAATAAAAACATATAAAATTTTCCCTGAAAATGCAATAAGGGGCCAACTTGTTAAACAAAAATATAAATATATATCATAACACAATACAAAAGTTTCACTCTAGAACACACCATAGCAAAACCAAAGGCATAAACTGTGTCTTGACCTACTTGTTCGTCACATCCGTTATAGTTGTTATATCCAACTCATAATATTATTGCCACTTCAACATGAAACATCACATGAAAAAAAATACATCATAACAAAAAACACAACAATCCAAACATATAACGTCAGATTTATGTTTGTGGAGTAAGTAGTCATTGCTCATCAGCTAAGGCTAACATGTCACATTCCTATTCCTCCCTATATAAATAATAGAAAACATTAGTAATGGACGAGTACTCTCAAACCGTCATCTTTAGTATCATTTGATACCACACGTCTAGAGATGTGTTATACATAGTAGTACTCGTATACTCAGGCCTCTCCGGGTATGAAGAAACTCAAAATACAAAGTCGTTAAGATCCCTCGCGAATGGAACAGCCCTCTCAACAATCCAGAACCCTTTGTGACTCCCACATACGTCGTTTCCTGGTATATATAACTTGATTTCTCCATCTCTTGGCTCACAAAAAAATTTGATAAAAATTATATTACATTGTTGGGAAGGGATTTATCTAAATAGGCCCGAAGGTAACTTGTCGTGGATCCGTCAGAGTTGTTAATTCCAAAAAAATATTATGTATAAATGGCTCGTATTAAGTGAGATCCTATAAGACTACCACTTAACACGTCCCATAATCTGCAAATCAAAACAACGATGGAATAGAGCAACAAATCAAAAGGCGAGTCCGACAAACCTGGTAGAAACTCTAAGTGGGGTCTCATGCCTAGATAGTGAGTTTCTACTCTGTACCTACACAACAAAACTACACACTAACGCTCATACTAACTATATGATGCATGTATGAAATTGATGCATGAGAATCATTACATCATCATGAATATTATAAATATTAACATCAATATCAAGCAATCAACAAATGAGTTAGATAAACAAATTAATATTCCCCATGATTATAACGAAAAGGCATTCATTGTTTACATTGTAGTGACAAATTAACAATTAAGACCTACTTGTCGTTACTTTTAACAAGGTGACTACATCACAATTCTTAAAACTATCATCATCTCACGTCAATCCCTTTTCTGAATTAACTTTCTAATCAAATATATAATTAACTTACACAATTATAAAATTAATACATAACTCCACAATTTTAAACATCAATAGCATATTGAATTTCATCATCAAATAATTTAAATTATCATTAATCATTATCAATCATTAAACTACATAAAGAAATTTATCAATCAATAGATAATTATACTGTAACCACAAGATTAATATATTAACAAAAATCATGAACAATTTATAAAAAATATGAATGATATGAACAATGATTAAAATAAATTTTAAAAAAATAAAATTGGAGAAGCAAAGGGCATCCCACAATGATTTGTGATAGAATCGGTGACGACGATGGATTATGAAATTCATATGCTATTGATGTTTAAAATTGTGGAGTTATGAATTAACTTATAAATCAATAGACAATTATCGTGAAATTACAAGATTAATATATTAACAAAAATCATGAACAATTCTTAAAAATTATAGATTATATGAACAATGATTAACATGAATTAAAAAAATAAAATTGCTGGAGCGAAGGGCATCTCCCAGTGATTCGTGATAAAATCAGCAACCACGGCAACGGTTGCGGTTGCCAACATTGCTGAAGGGTGGTGGCACTGATTGCCGCACAGTGAGGAGAAGGGTTAGGAGGGGGGATAGGTAGGGAAAGTAGGGTGGGCGGCTACTGGCCAAAAATTGGCTGGCGGCAGAGGTGGCGAGTTGGCACTGCCGATGGCCAAGTAAAGTGAAGGGAAGAAGAGGTGATCGAGGTAGAGGAGAGGAGAGGGGGAAATAAAGAAAAGGAAGGGAGGAAGGGGTCGGCGAGGGAGGGACTGGCCGGCTAGGCAGGTGGCAGCGCACTACCGGTGTAGCTCTAAGAGCAAAAGGGGCGGTCAGTGAACAGGGAAAGTGGAAGGGGAAGAAAGAAGGGGTAGGTGACTGAGGGGAAAAGAAGGGGATGGGGAGAGGGTTGGGGTAGGTTTCGGTTGAGTGAATTGGGGGAGAAAGGGTCGGGGTCGGGTATTAGGATTTTTTTATACTCTACTAGGATAAGACTAATTAGGTATAAAGTGGATTCTAAAGGTTTCTGAAAACTGTCTAAGGCTGTTAAGGCGTATGAAGCATGTCATGGATACGAGTCAAACACGTCATGGATGCAAGTCAAAATAAAAATTGAAAATAAAATAAACTCGACATCCATCGAATGCCATGCTCTAAAAGCTACCAACCCAACTAAAAAACCTAACCAACACATCCTAATAAAATCAACGACCAAAATCTAATTTCTACAATCCACTAAGATAATAAAATAATCATAGCATACTCTCGTATATACTGATAACCTAGTCCTCTACTGAGCATCTAATGCGACCATCATCTAATCAAGTATAAATGACCCTCATAGCATGTACACACGGCCAGCCTCGACCCTGCGCACATATTCTAAAAGCTGAACCAACCAAGATAAATGGTCAAACCGACCGGCTAGAGACTATAAAACTCTGACTCGGGTCGTGGGATTTACAACCTTCCCTCATAAAAATTTCGTTCTCAAAATTTTAAATTAAGGAGGCTTCAATCACAAGTACTAGTCAATATACTAAAATCTGAACCCAAAATACCTAGTCTAGGTGTTGGTTGCTCAAACAACTCTGGATATCCCCTCTTGAGCTCGTCCTCACACTCCCACATAGACTCTTTAACTCCTCGTCGAGTATAGAGTACTCGTACCAATGGACCTTCTTTACATCTAATGTTCTTCACCCGATGATCAACGATCTTCACTGCATCAACTCTATCTCTTGGAGGACAACGATGTGAGAGTTATGTAGGTGATACTCCTTCAACAAGGATACATGGAATAGATGGAATACATCATGGACGGTTAATAAGTGAGGCGGCAATGCAAGGCAATAGGCCACCTAACTGATGTGCTCTAGAACATTGAACATGCCAATGTATCGTGGGCTGAGTTTACCAAATCTCATGTTTCTTTTGGTCGGGGAGACTTTCACGAGAACATGATCACCCAATGTGAAGCAAAGCTCATGCCATGCTAATCAGCATAGTTCTGCTATCAATCCTATGCTGACCTCATCTTCTTTTAGATTTGCATCACTATATAATGTATTTGCTGAATCATCTCTAGTCCAACCACTATTGGCTCACTGGCCTGAACGAAACACACTGGAGATCTGCATGGCCTATTATATAGTGCCTCAAACAGTTCCATCCCAATGCTAGTCTCATAACTGTTGTTGTATACAAATTCCACGAAGGTAAATAGTCCACCCAATTACCTCAAAAGTCCAGCAACTTGCTCTAAGAAAATCTTCGAGGACTGGTCCTCTAAGACTGCCCGTTTGTCTGAGGGTGGAATGCAACACTGAACAATAGCTCAGTGCCTATGGCTGCCATAACAGCTCTCTAAAAATGGGATATAATCCGTAGATCTCTGTTTGATATGATCTCTAGAGGGACTCCGCATAGCCTCACTATATGATCTCGGTATAAGATTGCCAAAGTAGATAGCAGATAATCCATCCTGATTGGTATGTAATGTGCGCTCTTCGTCAGTCAATCCACTATAACCCACTCATCATCTCTCTGCTAACGGGTCTTAGGCAGCCCTACCAAAAATTCATACGTTATACTCTCCCATTTCCACTCTAGCGTCTCCAATGGTTGTGAAGTCCGTCCAGGGCGAACATGTTTGGCCTTCACATGCTGACAATCTAAACACCTAGTGACAGTGTCAAAGACTTCCCTCTTTAATCTTAGCCATCAATATGATCGTCGGACATCATGATACATCTTTACTCCACCTGAATGCACTGCACACCTCGAAGTGTAGGCTAGTGCTGGAAAGTCTGGGATACTCAGGGATGTTAGGAAAGAAGAAGTGACCTCTGAATCTGACCAATCCATCTGTAGCCCTAGCTAAGTCTCAGTAAGTCCCCTACTCTAACCATTGATTCAACTGCACATCCTCCTCTTGTGCAGCCCTAATATGCTCAAGGATCGTGGATTGAATCGAGAGTTTTGCCATCATTCCAAACTCTCCCCGGCCCGTATCACTCTAAATTACTGAAATTGTTGTTAATCCTATTGAACCTCGAACTAGTGTCCTACTCAAGGTGTCCACTACCAGGTTCGACTTGCCCTCAAGGTATGAGATATCAATTCATAATCAGACAACGATTCTAGTCATCTCCTCTCTCGGATCTTTCTGTGTGAAGATATACTTCAAACTCTTATAATCAGTCAAAAGTTTGAAAGAAGTCCCATAGAGATAATGTCTCCACGTCCTAAGGGCGAAGATCTACAAACTCTAGATCATGTGTAGGATAGTTATACTCACAAAGCTTTAGCTAACTAGATGCATAGGCGATAAACTTTGCCTCTCTTCATCAAGACACAACCAAGGCCGACTCCTGAAGCATCTGTGTAGACCATAAAGTCATCATGTCCCTTTGGCAAGGTGAGAACGGGCGCCGAAGTTAGTCTCTCCTTCAGCGTCCTGAAGCTCTGCTCACACTCATCTATCCATACAAAGCATTCCTCCTTTCTAGTCAATCATGTGAGAGGCGCTGCTAAAGAGGACAAACCCTGTATAAATCGGTAGTAATACCCTGCTAGGCAAAGGAAACTCTGGACCTCTGAAGGTGTCCTCGGCTACTCCCAATGTACAACTACCTCTATCTTCACTAGGTCAACAAAAATGTTGGTTGCTGACACAATGTGCCACAAGAAGTTGACTTCTAAAAGCGAGAAATCACATTCCAAAATTTTTTCATATATTCTATGCGTCCTGAGGATCTGTAAGGCAACACAGAGATGTTGCTCATGCTTCTCTCAGATGGAGAGTACACCAAAATGTCATCCACAACAATGATCACGAACTGATCCAAGTAGGGACTGAACACTGTGTGCATCAGATCTGTGAATGCTACTGGAGCATTGGTCAAGCCGAAAGGCATGACCAAAAACTCATAGTGTCCAATCTTGTCCTAAGGCAGTCTTTGGAATGTCCTCGGCCTTGATCCTCAGCTAGTGGTAACCGAATCTCAAGTAAATTTTCAAAAAGCCACTACTAAGCTCAACTGGTCAAATAGGTCGTCAATGCGAGAAAGAAGAGATTTGTTTTTGATGGCTACGTGGTTTAGCGTCCTATGGTCAATGATAACCACAAGTTTCCATCCTTCTTCCTCACAAACAACACCAATGCTCCCCATGACAATACACTCGGCCTAGTAAAACCCTGATCAACAATGTCTGCCTTGAATTTCTGGAGCTCAAGGGGTGCCATCTTATATGGGGCCATAGAAATGGGTGTTGTTATTGGCATCAGGTTAATAGCAAAACCAACATCTCTCTTCCTAGCGGCAATCCGGTGATCTCCTCCGAAAAGGCATCGACAAATTCCCTGACTACTAGAATCTGCTCCATACTTGGTCTGTCCTCTAAACCATTCTGTTCAATCTGTACCAAAGCAGTCATCATCAACTCACAACCTCTATCCAACTATTTCACTGCATTCTGATAGTAGATCCAACCTCACTCTCTGTCTCTCCCCTGACTCTAGAAAAAGAAATGACACCTTCCATAACGAAAAGTCACTATCTTCTTCCAGCAACCTATCAAGGCTCCTTGTCTAGACATCCAATTCATCCCGAACATCACATCGAACTCTGTCATCCTGAATAGCATCAAATCTACTACTAATCGTCGCTGTTGAATCTTGACAATGACATTGCGCACTCACTCGCTTGTAGCTATAACTCTATTGGCGGGGGTGGACACCAATAATTTTAAAAATGTGCATTTTGGCTGTAGATGTTAATTGTTATTGGGTTCAATTTGGCCTTTGGTTTGATTCAATTTGCCTTTAGGTTTAATTTGGTTTGGTTTGGCTTTTGGTTCTTGGTTCTATGGAGAGTTGGTGTTACTCATGCCTTGGTTTAGAAGGCTTTGCCTCATGTGGGTACATGTTGGTGTGATTTTGTTTGACATGCATTGTATTTTAGAAGTAGTTAATAAGGCCGTTTACACATTAGAGTGGCCGTTTTGGGAGGGGGTTAATCATGCATTTACTATCAAGATGTTCTCAAATACCTAAGTTAATATGACCTTGGACCTGCTCTCACACCACTTCATGATAATCTTCTACTTTAGTATGTGACCAGTTTGACTTCATTCTCATTTAAAGATTTCTTTAGTGTTGTACTGTTACAAAAGTCATGAAATTTGTGCTAGTACAATTTAATTATAGTCATAAAGATGTCATGAGTTATGTCACATTAATATACCAAAGTACATGGTAGATTGTGTCAATTAATTGTACATCGATTCATGTATACCTCTTCAATTTCATATACCAAGATTCATTGTCTTTACATTTCCTTATCTTTCCATTTTTCTATGAAAAACTTTGTCTTTATAAACGCATTTTTCTACCCTAAATTCTAAATCATATTATTATTATCCTTCCAACTTTTGTTGAGTTTTCCCAACATTGTCGTCCATCGAAGTTCACCAGAATTTGTCATCAAAGTTGATTACATGTCGAGGTACCCATACATCAATTATACTTTGAAGTAACATTTCCATTGTCAAATCTGTGGTGAGTCATTATTCTTTTGAGTATGTTGTTATTGAATTCTCTCTTTTTTCTGATATTTGATGAAACTCTATAACTCTATGCCAGATTTGGAACCTTGTATACCTAAAGTTTGGTAAAATCTTCTATTTTGGGAACTCTTGCACTATTGTTCTGTTATTATTTATTTTCATTCATTCATGTTATATTTTTATCCATCTAATGTAATCTACAAATATATATATATATATATATATATATATATATATATATAACAATTGTTTAAATTAATCATATATTGTTTGATCACGCATTTTCATACTTGCATTATATAGATTGTATTAGATGTTGAGTTGGACTCGTTTATAGGTCGCGTAGTTTGAACTCACCGGTAGATTGCTTGGAGCTTGTAGACAATGTCTATTTAAGACTCATTTCTTATTTTGTGCTTATATGATGGGTGGGTTATTTTATATTGTACAACGAGTTAAATGGTGGTTTTATCATGACCCACTTAATTCGGGCCATTTAGACGTCATATTTAATCTCAAGGATGAGATCCCTCGAGTTATTTTTGAAAACTAAAAGATCCTTCGTAAGTTACCTTCTTTCTAGAGGCCTATTAATATTATTATTCCCTACCAAAGCCTACTATTGTTATGTTATATTTTTATGATTTTAAGAGTAGGTAGATTGTTGGAGATTGTTTTGAATAATTCTCACTTCAAGAGAAGTCCCAGGCCACGATCTGTTGAGAAGCCTAATTATTTCATTATTGATGGGATCAATATAACTCTCTACTTTCTCTTCTTGCTACATCATTTTTGCCTATGAGGTTCTCATTCCACGAGAGGCGTAGGGTTACATGTGTCGTATTCTGTGACATATGTCAAGACTGTGGTGTACTTGGTTTGCCTTCAGAAAGGAGAGGGGCATGGTGGAATTGAAGGGGATTGGAAAACGGGTATTGCTTGATCAGCTGTGGGTTGCACATCGGTGAAGTTTCCATCTTGTTTTACTTTAATATGAACTACTGAGTTCGTGTACCAGTTTGATATCATAGGTATTTTATATTGTAGATTGTTAACTTGTTGAATAACTTGTTACTCACTTTTTTAAAAAAATTATGTAAGTGGTGTACCTAGAATGTCACTGGCGGATATATGGGGATGCTAATGTCTTCACACATACACATACTCCCGACGCGTCGTTGTCATGTTGTTTTATACTATTTTCCAATTTTGGTCATCAAAAATCGTTACCCTTAGCTTAGTCATGTTTTGGAAAATTAAATTTTCAATAATTTATAATATTTTGAATAATATTTATATTTCCTTTGTTATTAGGTAGTGGTTGCTTTCCATCTAAGATGCCAAGTAGGTTTAGAATTTAAGAGTTTTTGTGGGCATGGTCTTCTATGTAATTAAGTTAAGATACAACAATATTAAATAATATAATATTTTAGTTTGGTTCGAAGAACCGGCCAAGGGATGTTATAGAATGGTATTTCAAAGTTGATTGGAATGGAAGATTTCTTTGAGTATATGTGTGTGTGTGAATTGATCCCTAGTTTCCGCTGATAGGTATGTACTTATTTGTGTTGTTTGTTGTTGTGTGCGCTTATTTGGGTTTGGGATGGTCTTAGCAAGAGGTTGATAGATATGGTGAGCAGGACTCACAAGATTATTTTTAGAGATTTGACACCACCTAGAGTTTTGAGTCCATGGGAGGCTCATAGTGGTAATGGATCTAGTTGACCTCCTAGTCAGGATGTTGATGAGAAAGAGGTTCTTGTGGAGAATGTCCAAGTGTCTGATGTTACAATTCCCGAGCATGATGATAGAACTAAGGAACGAACTCATGATACCTTAGGGTGAAGTAGAGCTTCCTAATCATTGAGATCACATACTAGGATGACTGTGAGAAATAATTTCATGACAATGGTGATGGAGATTCAGTTAGAGGCCCAACAATTATTGAAGGAAATGAAAACAAACACCCAGCAATGGATGAGAGAAATGTGGGTTGAGTTGGCAAGATCACAGAAGAGACATATTAAGGATGAGAAAAAGGAGTGAGAAACTGTCTTTACCTCCACGACTATCGGTATTTTAGCAACCACCAGCACCACCTCAAGATCCTGTAACAAGTACACCACCAACTCCACCAACGACTGTAAACCATGATGTTATTCATGTTTCATTTCGTTCATCTATGCAAGGAGGCAATAGAAATGGAAGTGGGGGAGCAACTATACCTTCAAGAACCCTCAAGGTTAGAGAAGGAACTACTCCTCAACAAGCAAAACTTAGTGCATGACAGCTAGAAAAAATTTTGAAGAATGGAGATGGCATGTTTGCTGGTAATCTAGACCCAAAAAAGGCAAACGAATGATTGATTACTACCAAGGGAGTGTTCAAGAGCATGAATTGCCCTATAGAACTTTGGGTTCGAATAGCAACGGGTGCTTTCTAAGGCAAGGTAAGGACATGGTGGGACTCTACCAAGAGAGTTCATTTACAAGCGAAAGCGCCTAAAAGAACATTGCTTGGGAGAAATTCCAAGTGGTGTTCGACGATATGTATTTTCCACTTGAAGAGAAGAGGATGAGAGAAGTAGAATTTAAACAGTTGGAGCAAAAGGGTATGTCAGTTGACGAGTATTTGGCCAAGTTCATAAGTTTGGAGAGATTTGCTCTTGGTCTAGTAGCCACTAAAACGATGCGAGCTAACCGATCCTTTAAGCGACTGATCTACCCTATTAAGTAGAGATTAGCCACTATAAAATACAAGGCATTAGATGAAGTGGTTAGTACGACCTCGAAAGATGAAAGAATCTATCAGAATATAAACAAGATTATTGAAACTCAAAAATTTTATGGAAAGAAACACCAGTATGAGAAATAGATGGGACATGATGAGAAGAAAATAAGGAAGGAGTCCAACAATTTCAAGAGCATGATACAAGGTCATTGGGATGAACCGGTTTGTGATACTTGTAAACACCAACATTTTGGTGAATGCAAAACGGATCAAGTAGTGTTTTTGGTTGTGGTTATATAAGACATGAAAAAGACATACCCATAACTCAACCAGCAATCACAAACTCAACAATTTTTTTGTAGCATTATATGTTTTGGATGTAGAGGTGTCGGCCATAAGAAAAGGAATTACCCTTTTGAACCTCAACAACAGGGTTTGTTGCCAACACCTTAACAACATTTTCAATTGCCAGCTTCACAAGGTCAAGAAAGGGCTCCATAATGTAGACGTCGAGGAGGGTAAAGTAGAAATCAAAATCATCAACAAGGAAGGTTGATGATGACTTGTTTGACAAATTGTCCTCGGTTGTAGTATTATAAAAGATTGAATTGAGATCAGGGTATCATCAACTAAGGATAAGAACTGAAGATGTGTCAAAGACATCATTTAGAACTAGGTTTGGACATTCTGAATAAATAGAGTGTTCATGGATTTGATAAATAGAGTATTCAGACCATATTTAAATCAGTGTTTCATTATCATTATCAATTACATATTGATCTATTCTCCTTCTGAGCATGAGCAACATTTGAAAACAATTTTGCAAATCCTAAGAGATCACAAATTATATGCAAAGTTCTCAAAATGTAATTTTTGGCTTAAGGAAGTAAAAGTTTTAGGTCATGTAATATCTGCTGCAAGAATTGTTGTAGATTCGGCCAAGATTGAAGTTATTGACAAATGGGAGCCACCAAAGACGGTCACTAAAGTTCAAAATTTCTTAAGTTTAACTAGAGATTATAGAAGATTTATCCAAGGATTTTCCTCTATTGATGCTTCTCTTACCAAAATAACTAGGAAGGAAGAAAAAATTATCTGGATTGATGATTGCCATGAAAGTTTTCAAACATTGAAGGAGAAATTGACTTCACCACTTGTGTTATCATTGTCGGTTGGATATGAAGATTTTGTGGTAAATACCAATTCGTCAATAGTTGGATTAAGATGTGTACTCATACAGAGAGACAAAGTTATTACTAATGCGTTAAGACAATTAAAGCCACATGAGAAGAATTATCCAACTCATGATTTGGAGTTAGCCGCGGTGATTCATGCATTGAAAACTTCGAGACATTATTTGTATGGAATTCCATTCATATGTGGTGGCGGTGTCGGAAGGGCCAACTGATGTCATTGAGGCATCGGATATACTGCTGTCCGATGTCTTAATTGGCCACAACCACAACTAAAACATGCATCTATATTGACATCCAAGTGTCCGACATGGTAGGGGGTCTACTGTCACAGGTCTAATCCATAGGACGAGACGAGACTAGGATTTGGTGGTTGTTCCTAGGGTTCTCGTGTCCAAGAGAGGTGATCGGAGAATCTTAGTGGTGAAAACAACCTACCACACTAATCCGTGTTATGTTGCCGGCATGGAACATGGTGCACGAGACTATTGGAATTAGCTGTAAAACCCACGATTCGAGTCAGGGTTTTATATTTAGAACCGGTCGGTTCGACCGTTATTTTCGAGTCGAGTATGTTTCAGAACACGTGTACTGAGCCGACGCCAGTCGCGTGTATGAGCTACGAGGGGTCATGTGTACCCAAGTATATGATGATAACGTCATGAATACAGCAGAAAAGAATGAGTTATCAGAATATATGAGAGTATGC